>BPLQ01011058.1:69842-94823 GCA_021605075.1 Caerostris darwini | reverse complement strand
CCCCCAATGAGTAATATTTTTTTCTGAAAATGGGAGAGTAGGACGAGTAAGTATGAGAAACACTGTTTAAAAGGTACTCCTCCTACTTTTTGATGATGCAGAACTCAAATGACAGTATCTCCATATTTGTAACTGAACGTTACCTACGTCTCAGCTAATTCGAGATACAAAGTGTACAACTTATTTTCCTTCAATACCAAGTGTAAATGTAACAAACCTTATCTTTAATTATTATGTTTTAAGACGTAGGTAGATACATAAAAAAACACAAATTTTTTTACTGTATTTTTTCTGTTTTTTACTAAAAGAAATAAATTTACATGGGGGCGCAATGAGTAATTTTTTTCTGAAAAGGGGGCAGGTAGTAGGACAAATAAGTATGGGTACTACTGTTCTAAAAGTATTCCCACTTTTTGGTAATTCAGAACTCAAATGATTGTATCTCCATATTTATAACTGGACATTAGCTAATTCTCAACTAATTAGAGATAAAAAATTTTCCATTATTTTCCTTCAATACCGAGTGTAAATGTAACCAACCCTATCTTAGGCATAACCTAGATTGTTGGGTGTTACCAAGAATCTTCTGTTTATATAGGGTTTATGATATCTCGTATTTGTTTCACTAAAAGCAAAACTAAGTAGGAAAAGATTGTAGCGAACAGTTAGCAAATTTACGAATAAATAAAAAAAAATCTTCTTTAATTTACATGACATTACTAATTCAGTTGATTCCGCAAAAAAATTCTCGTTGAAGTATTCAATAAATAAACTAACTTCAAAATTAATAAATTATCTATCGCTAACGGCTAAAAAGTAACCCCAAAGTATTTCACTACTGTGCCTAAAAAATAAGAGCAATTTTTATTTTTTTCAAAAACTCTTTATTTATTCTTCCAAATTTATTTCATCGCCTTCAAAGTAATCCCCTCTGGACACAATGCCTTTATGGCAATTTTTTTTCCAATCCTCGATGCAAGCTAAAAAGTCATTGGCAGGGATGGCCTTCAAAGCGCGCGGCGGTTCACATTAAATCTCTTCAAGCGACTCAAAACGGTGTCCCCGGAGTGGTCTTTTGAGTTTAGGGAATAGCCAAAAGTCGCATGGTGTGAATACGGTGGTTGTGGAACGATATGGTTTTCATTTTTGGCGAAAAAGTCACGAAGAATCAATGCAGTGTGAACTGTGCAGTGTGAAACTGCAAAGTAATGTTTAGCCACATCACTTTATTGATCATATTATATTGAAAATAACCCTTTGAAACATAAGGATTCTTTTCTAGCGTAACACAATTTCGAACGAATATTCCTTTTACCAACAGTAGCATTTGGAGGTTCAACTATTTGCATCCCTTCAAATCTTATGAGCTTTCCGTTTTACAGATTTCACTCACCAATAACGTCTACTCTTACAATCCTTTATAATGACCTGATGGCAAAGTGGCTAGCGCTCTGGTGCTCGAGTCCCGGCGGTACCCTGGATGTTTGTAGTGGTTCGTAACCCACTTTAAACCATAGGTCCTGATCTCACATGATCGTAGAGCTTGGCGGGGGCATTGTTACTCCGCGTCCGTAGTTTATCTTCAAGCTACACGCTCCCCCTGGGTAGTGAGTGCTATGTAAGTAACGTCGGTGCAGTCCTTGCATGGAATAAAAAGATAATTTTCTAAGTATTTTCCAGTTACATTAGAAAAAAAAAACAATCCTTTTTATTCTTTTTTCATCAAGCCCTAATTCTCTATAGATATTTGAGAGCTGTACTTATGCCTTAATTTTTCTGGTATGGTTTGGTTTTTAAATGCAATTGCAATAGGTATTGTATTTAAACTCAATAGCAACATGCATTCAATTTAGACACGATATAAATGTGTATTTAGTTTGGACATAAATATGTATTGGACTTAGATAGAATAGCAATATCAATGAATTTAGACACACAGATAATTCAACAAAACAGTTAATACTATTCAATAGTCTATATTTTATTGATAGAAATGTGTATCAAATTTGGGCACTAAAGCAATATGCATTTGGCTTAGATTACAATAGTAATGTCAATGGTTCTCAAACTCTGGGGTGCGACAACTAATGATAATTATGAAGGAATGTATTTCCGATGTATGATGACTATGAATTTCCTGAAGATAAAATTTAATTATTATAAACTGTAAAATTATTAATAGTCAATATGTAGCAGGTAAGAAATTTCTAATATTTAACTCTAAATGATAAAAAAAATGTATTCACTTCTTTCGTAATAATGTATTTATATCACCATTTTTTTCTATTCGACTACAATCAAACAACAAGATAGGACAGATATCCCCTTACGTACTAGAAGAAATTTTCTGATTATAATCAAAAAATATAATTCTTAAAAATTGCAATACGAAAACGTATAATTCTTAAAAATTGTAATACGAAAACAGATAATTGTTAAAAATTTTAATACCAAAACAGATAATTTTTAAAAATTGTAGTACCAAAACAGATAATTCTTAAAAATTGTAGTGTCAAAACAGATAATTCTTAAAAATTGTAATACCAAAACAAATAATTCCTAATAATTATAACGACAAAACAGGTAAAACTATTTAAAAAGTTATATTTTATTAATATTATGGATGATATTAAAACGTGCTATAATTTTTTCATTAAGAAATTAAACATGGGTAAGTTATTGTAACATTTCAATAAAATTGATCAATTGCAGTTACAAATAATAAAATTCTGAAAACTTCATATTTTAAACAAAAAACACCTGACATTTATGATTGCTCTCGGTAACACAGGTTTCGGGTTCGAATCCCGGCGTTGCTATGGATGTTTGTAGTGGTTTGGAATCCAATTTAAGCCATAATTCCCGGTTTGATATGATCGTAGAGCGTCACAGAGCCCAATCAGACTTCTCACCCACATCATTCCCAAATTGTAAAGGGGCAACTCAGCTCTAGGCATATTGACGTGGTGTGGTGTAGTAGTATGGTATATATTAGTGGAGCATGAGGCCCACCGATGTAGAGCAAAAGGAAAAAATATTTAAGTGATACTTATTATTTTTAAACTAAACAATTAATTAAAAAATATTTGTGATCATCATATTCATCATTCTATTAGTTCATCTGTGGACCTCGTGTACCCCTTATGTAAGCCATGAGCAGTCCACCGACGGGCAATGATATTTAGAGCTAACTCTGCGCATTTGCATGTCGCATTGCACCATAAAAACTCCCACCAAACAACCTGAATGTTGATATAAAACGTTGTCCAAACTGTTGCCAGTCTCTTCATTTCTGAAAGTAGTAACTGCAACGGAATCATTGGAATAAGTACGACTGAATCTAGATCATTTAAAATCAATAGAAAAAAACCTAAGGTAAACAAAAAGTGAAAAAATTATTTTTTAATTCAATTAAAATCGGAATTTTTAAAAGAAAATTAAAGCTGCGACATACCATGACTTTAAAAATCTTTTTTTATCAATTATAATAAATATTAAATATGTAATTAAATAAACTAAATCTGCAATTGCTGTTCTAATCGATATACTTGTTGTAATGGAAATATTTTTAATTGATTTTTTACTAATTATTAACATAGAATATGTACAAATATAGATCAACCGGCTAAAAACAACAATCATAGTTGTTCACTTTTAAGCTTCTGCGTTACGCCACATTTGCAGCCTGGTGGGCAAGTGGCTAGCGCTCTGGCCTTTGGTATCACAGGCTTCTGGTTCGAATCTTGGCTGTTGCTTGGAATTGTTAGGAATCCAGTTTAAAGTGTAGGTCAAGGTGTGTTTAGTCCTCGTGTGCCTAAGATGACCGTAGAGCGACAAGCCAAGTCGGACATTATTTGTCTGAGAATTGATTTAAATGTTAGTTTTTTAATTAATTAAATTTTTGTAAGATTGGTAACAGTAGAATTTTTATGTTAATTAATTACTTGTAAAATAATACATTCATTTCAATTTGATATTATTATTACATCATTTTATTTAAAATTTCATGATTAAAAAACATAAAACATATCTTAAGACTGTTTTTTTATATATGAATTATTTTTTATATATGAATTATATATTTTTTTCATAAAATTATTATGTTTCTTATCTCGTTTACGTTTTTAGCAAAAATTTGAATAGCAAACGGTATGGGTTAATTATAGTGAGGCATACAAAATTGATCGTTTCTTATTAAGCAAATATTACTACTAGTCGCACTATTATAGGCAAAGTATTTTTACTCTTACATTTGATATAAAAAATATCACCGAATATAGTAAAAAAGCTTAATAAAGTCCATCGTGATGAGATACTTAATAAAAAAATTAATTAAAATTATTTTTTAATTAATTCATTTTTAATTCGTGGCTCAGTGGCAACGTACGCCGCTGGTGAGCATTATGGCTGAGGTTCAATCAGCTGGCGTTGTAGGTACTGTTTCCAAAGACGATGAGGTTCGATAGCATTTGGGATATTCAGCAACTTTGCCTCGTTAGTCGGACTACGACGTTGGAGTTTCCTCTCATACGATATGTAACTGCGGGATAGTTCCCCCTAAGAGTCCCTCCTTCTTCAGCGACACGCAGTGAAGTCAGACTTCTATCTATGGGTACTCCATCACAACAGAAGCTGCCCCCCCTCCCCCCCCCAATCCCTTCTTCCATGAGAACACACGAATTCATGGACTGTTGCTGTCTAAATGTTGCTAAATGTTGCTGTCTAAATATTTAGATGTCTTGGTCTCGATGTTGCCAGTGGGATAAGAAAGAACAACAACAGGTATTTTGCTCTGTGGTAAGTAGTATGCAGATATGCAGCAGATTCAATGTCATCCAAAATGTACCCCATGGGGCCTGCTACATTGCACACGGATTGTACAATCACAATTAAAAAAATTACACCCCTTTGGCAACTGGCAATTGGCATTCCCTTTACGCAGTATAATGATAAAACCTCCTCATCTTAATTAGTAGTATTGAGTAAGAATTTATGGTGAGTTACTTAATTAATATTAGTATGGTGATAAAAAATAAAGTTGTTTAAGTTTCACACTACAAGAAAAAGATAATAAAAATAAAAAATAAAAAGAAATTTTAAAAATATAAAACATTTTGTGTTTAGAAATTCGGTACAGTTAGGAACTTATTCCAGACTCCATGATCCTATAAAACATTTTGTTTTTGTTTTAATGTAGCTGGCAAACACTTAGACAGCTTGGTCTTGGATGCCTTAAGGCAAGCGCTGTACAGACGTACTCACTTTGCATTACCCAGGGAGCGCGTGTCGCTTGAAGATAAGCCACGGGCGCGGAGTAACAATGTCCCTGCAACACTCTACGGTTATATTAGACCGGGACCTACTTTTTAAAGTGGATTCCGAACCACTACAAACAACCATGGCACTGCCGGGACTCGAACCCGAAACCTGTGGTACCGAGCACCAGAGCGCTAGCCACTCGGCCATTCAGGCCCCTCCTATAAGACATAGTGCACAAGAATAAAAGATGCAAAGATAGCATAACAAATTTCGCTTCGCTTTCCTCAGAGCCAATGCAAATATACAGAAGATTTTTAATTGTAGATTAAGATTTTTCTTTTAGACCAGAGGTGCGGGGTATAAGAGGATTGCAAGGGCCTACGAATTTATTGTTCACCTTCCAGGTAGGAATCTCTGCATTCTCTAAACTGTTTATACCACTTCTAAACATTTCTTTCTAGGAATCTAGGAATGCTCATTGAATGCATTCTGCAACATTCTATACGTTTCCACAAACAAAATTGAATGCAAGTTCCTTGCTCAATGAATTTAGACATTTCAAAAATCGCAGGAAATCAGTTTTAGCGTCTCACAAAGCCAAGCGTAATTCAAACACTAATGAATATTTTGACGTCAAATTTCCCGCAGATGTCAAGGACAGTGCCAGAAATCTAAAAAAGAAAAATAATTGAAATTCTATAAGCCCCCGGGAATTTTAAATTGAAATTGGTCTTTCTTTTTGGATACAGTAGTGTGTCATTATATTTTATCGAACATGAAGATGTAATGTAACAGGAGACTGAATGACTAAAACTGACTTGATTTACGTTTTCATGGTAAGCTTTGTTAGGGCAGTAAAGTAAGTAAAGGTCTAACCGAAAAGGCGAATTTAAACTGTCATATTCACTAATTCGAACAAAATAATACGGAACAAACTCCGTATCCAACAGCTTATCCGTATCCGTATCAAAACTTATCCAACAGCTCCATATTGGCGGCTGAACCACCAAAAGACATTTCAAAATTAAGTTTTTAATAAAATTTTATAAAATTAAATTATAAAAATTTATTAAAACCTTTGTAGGTTTTTAATAAATTTTGTACTACTATTTAATAAATTTTTTACACTCAAATAATGTGTATCGAAGGCTTAGTGTAACTAATTTAAAACATATGGTATTTTGGATTTATTTCTTGCTCCTTGACTTTAAGCACCCCTCCCCTATTTAAACCTTTTATATTGGTCGTAGAAGAAAATTGAAGATACCATTGGATTCTGGGAGTTTGGATCTATAAAATAAGCTCATAAATAAGATCTGACATCTCTCATTAAATTGAGGGAATTAAGGGGCAAAATCCGGAGGATAGAGGGGCTATCTCCATATTATAAAATATTTTGCAGTCCTAATATAAGTCATAGCCTATGAACATGCCAAATTTGTAACTTCCGGGTTGAAAAATGGGAATTTGTATAATGGGCAAACAAACAACTACAAAAAAAAACACAAACAGATTTTCAAATTTTTATTTAAATAGTAGTACATTGTGGGGCCTCATTTTCAGTGGAATGTTCGTTCAGGGTAGTGGAATGTTTTATGCTACAAACAGTCCACTGACGGACAGACTGTGAAAGGTGGGCATTGAGGGGCAGGAAAGCTTTTAGGAGTAACTGGCCTCCATTTGCTTATCGTAGGGCAGAAAATTCTAAAACATTTACACCAGGCAGTCTGACTGTTCCTACGAGAGGCATCTACATCTCATCACAATAGCCGTCCAGTCTCATCTTCTCTGAAAGCAGAGACTGCAGCAGATGACGCCAGCTTATTTGAAACTCCTGCATTTTACCATTTGGCCCCGAGTTGAGTGAGCTAGTATATTGGCAAATTATGCACTTATACATTCACTCATTATCAACAAAATAACTACTTTTAAACAAATCTGGTTAATGTTCTCTTTAACCTTTGATTCGTTTCTGTTCTTTTTTTTCTAATTAACATTTCTGTGTTACTTACTGTGATTTCCAAAAACATATATTTCAAAATAAAAGTTGCCATCCATAAGCATCCTCATCTAGCAGAGAACAGATTTAATAAGTAAAAGAAAAGGTAGTACTGCATGTTGGCGTAATCACTTGGATCTTTTTTTCTATGTTGCACTAAATTTTTATCAAATTATTATAAAAAAAATTTCATAGTAAATACTTTCATTTCTCTTTTTTTATTCATGTTTTTTTTATTCTCCAAGAACCTCAAATTCCACTCAAAACAAATATGGTAATCTTAAAGGTTAAAGGGGCCCGATGGCCGAGTGACTAGCGCTCTGGTGGTCAGTGTCACAGGTTTCGGATTCAAGTCAAGGCTTGGCCATGGTTGTTTTCAATGGTTCGTAATCCACTTTAAACCGTAGGTTCCGGTCTAATCTGACCGTAGAGCGCTAGCCGTAGGCCAGACAATCCTACCCAGTCAAAAGAAAAACATCTCTCGTCTCGTAATCTGCCAGTAGGCCGATCGCCTTGTCCCACCATGGGGCTGTTGCACCAATGATGATGATGAAAAAGGTTAAAAGAAAGGCTTTTTAGGGGAAACTGTGAAGAAAAATCTGGAAACTCCTACTAGGCAATTCGTATCCATGCGAGACACTCTACTTCAATCTCCATCGAATCGATTCGTTTTTCAGAATGATGATTAAAAACGCTTGTCACCATTGGGTACCAGTAGGACATACGTCTAATGTAAATAAACAAATTTTATTTTATTTGGTTAACTTCTTATAGGTGTATCTTTTTAAATTGATAAAAGATGTATGTAAAACAAAATCAAACGTAAAACTATTTGTATTACCTCGATTCAAGTTTATTACTTTTGAGTTTTAATACCCCATTAACGCTTTTAGTTGTGCATCTAAGAGATAACCATATTTGTATACAACTCCCTATTTTACTAGTATATAAATGAAATTAATTTTAATAACATATAAATGAAATTATTTAAAAAAAATTATGCATGGTATATTTATTTTGACTAGCGCTCTGGCGCTTGGTGCTACAGGTTTCGGTTTCGAGTCCTGGCGGTGCGATGGATGTTTGTAGTGGTTCAGAATCCACTTAGAACGGACGGAATCCACGGAATGGACTGTAGAGCGTTGGGCGTAGGACTGATTACTCAGTAAAATGGAAACACCTACTGTCTAGAAATCTGCCAGCAGGCAGGCGGCCTTGGCCCACCATGAGGCTGTTGCGCCACTGAGGATGAGGATGATGATATTTATTAAAATGTCAGATAATAAAATTATAATCCCCTAAACTTTGCCCTCTATTAACATTGCACATCAATATTAGCTATAGCGCATGTAAAACACAACTAATTATATTTTCTACTTATTTAGATTAATATACCTCTGTAATTTCTTTCAATACTGATATCAATACAAAGCGATTAAATAAGGTCACTTGATCAATCGATTATCGAAATAAATCGTTTAGATCTTGACATCTATTACCCAAAGAAATGTATGAACTCTTCAATTTGAAACTGTAAATAACATTAAATATTATTTTTCATGTTAGCTATTAATGAAAATTATATGAATCATTTTATAGAATAGATTATATTTATTTTGATATTTTTATCAATACTAATTATAATTTTTCAATTAATTTTAGAAAAAATTCATTAATTAAAATAAAAATAAGGATAATGTGTCTTGCAATAAATTCGTCAATAAAATCTGAAAGCATGAGCTTGAAGTTTCCAAAGTCTCAAATGACTTTAAAGCAGTGAGGTATAAGCCTATTAATATTTGAGAAAATTAAGGATTTTTTTTTCTTCTTTATACTATGTTTAAATGTCATCAAAATGAGGCAAGGTAAAATAAATAAAACTAAGATGATTGTCCATTAAAAACTTTATTCAAGTTTTTATTCTAAACTTTGAAATTCCATTAAGCTGAGATGCAAAAAACCTTTCTTTTTTCCTCCCAGTTTGATGGCCAATTGGCTAGCGCTCTGGCCTTTGGTACCACAGGTTTCAGGTTCGAATCCTGGTGGTGACATGGCTGTTTGTTAGTGGTTCGGAATCCAATTAGGTCTAATTAGCCTAAAGTGTGCACAAAATAACCATAGAGCGGCAAATCAAACAAACCAGTTGTTGTGGTTGCTAGCTAATGTAAGTGGATGAGGATTCGATTACCATTAGTGGCGTGCGATACAGTTTCTGTTTTGAGCAACAAAACATTATTTAGTCATTGTAACTGAGTGTCTCTAGTAGGACTACAAACAGGATTGGTTGGATTTTCTCCAATTCCTCCCTCTTTCGTCCAACGTGCTAGGGAACAGCATTGGCTCGTAAAAGCAATGTCTACCATAGATAAAAATATCTGCAATTTAATGAATCCATTATCACATACTAATAGAACATTGGACAAGAAAGGAGATAAAAATAACAAAAATGTGCAAGACAACATTACATTTTTAACCTACAATGATACCTCGGTATACGTCTTTAATCCAGTCCAGATTCATGAACTAATATCAAACAGGACGTATACCAAATGAATATTTTCCATGCTAAATATTTTCCATGATGGTTAATGAATGAATATACACTAAACGTGGTTAATGAATGAATAAACACTAAACATGGTTAATGAATGAATAAGCATTAAACATGGTTAATGAATTTACTATTTATACTAAATCTCAGGGTAATTATCTGGGAGGTATAACGCAGGTAACAACTGACAAACTGACTCTCATGGGCCATCATGTCTTTGTGCCGAGAGAGGTAAATAAGGATGGTGCGCTATATCGTGACTCATTATGACACACGCGAGTCGTATTCCAAACAGGGGTCGTATATCAAACAAAATTTCCAGCGTCCAAATAGGAAGCATATCAAATTGGACTTATTCCAAATCGGACGTATACCGAAGAACCACTGTATATAAATAAAATAATATGTCCTTAAAAAGATGGGGTTTTTTTAGTTTAAAATTTTTAAGTTATATCCTTAATAAATTAAAAATATTTACAATCCTGTTATTAAACAGTTACGATACCGGGAGACGATACTACTGAGTCCAAAAAGTAAGATCAATTTTCAATTTAAAATTCCCGGGGCTTATGGAATTTCAATTTTTTTTTCTTTTTTAGGTTGCTGGCACGGTCCTTGACATTTGTGTGAAATTTGTCGTCAAAATATTCATTAGTGTTTGAGTTACACTTGTCTTTGTGAGACGCTAAAAGTGATTCCGGCGATTTTTGAAATGTCTGAATTAATTAAGCAAAGAACTTACATTAAATTTTGTTTGCGGAAACATATAGAATGTTGCAGAAGGCATTTGGTGAGCATTCCTATGCTTAAAAATTCATATGAAAGAAATGCTTAGAAGTGGTATAAACAATTCAAAAAAGGCAGAGAATGCGTTGAAGACGAAAAGCCCTCTGATCGACCATCCACCTCAACCAAAGAAGCTCACGTCCAAAAAATTAAAGATTTGGTGCTTGCAAACCGTCGATTTAAAATTAGAGACCTTGCTGATGCTGCTGGAATTTCAAAAGGGTCGGTCAATTCCATTTTGGGCCTCAAACGCGTCAAATCTCGATGGTACCGAAAACGCTGAATGCGCCAGCTCACACTGCATTGATTTTTCGTGACTTTTTCGCCAAAAATGAAACCCATATCGTTCCACAACCACCGTATGCACACCGTGCAACTTCTGGCTATTCTCGAAACTCAAAAGACCACTCCGGGGACACCGTTTTGAATCGATTGAAGAGATTCAACGTGAATCCCCGCGTGGCTTGAAGGCCATCACTGCAGATGATTTTGAAAAAAAAATAATTGGTCTTACTTTTTGAGCACAGTAGTATACGGTAAGTTCGGTATATGACTGAATCATTTCAGATCTATGGATTTATATCAAACGAATAATTACTGTAAATTAGCATGGTATCCTCAATCCATAATAATCATTTTACCAGTAAATTAAATATATTCGCAATCATTTTCATAAGCAGCTACGATACCAAATACGTCTGTGTACATGCTACAATCCGTTCTAGATCCATAGACTTAACGAATTTTTTCGATAATAAATAAAGAAATATAATTAAGTAATTTATAGACATATTACACAAATCGCATGGAAATTCTCATGGAATTATAGGTTGTTCACTGATGGTAGCCACTGACGTACTGATTTTAGTGGACAGTCTTGTTTTTGTCTTTAGAGAGGTAAACAAGGGTAGAGCATGGTATCGTGACTCATTTTGAAGCACGAAAGTCATATTCCAAACAAAGGTCCTATACAAAAAATTTCTTGCTGCCAAACAGTCCGTATACCAAATTGGACTTATTCTAAGGCAGTCGTACACCGAAGTACAATTGTATAAAAATAAAATAATGTAGCCTTAAAAGGGGACAATTATATAGTTTTTAAGTTCTAAAATTCTGTCAAGAGAGGTGGTGCAGCCGTGTCTTTGTCTCAAGAGAGGTGGTGCGCTATGTCGTGACGCATTATGATGCACGCGAGTCAGCGGCCTGATGGCCAATTGGCTAGCGCTCTGGCCTTTGGTACTACAGGCTCCAGGTTCGAATCCTGGCGGTGGCATGGATGTTTGTTAGTGGTTCGGAATCCACTTTACACTGTATGTCCCGGTCTGTTTAGTCCTAGTGTGCATAAAATTACCATAGAGCGACAAACCAAACCAAAATCAGCACGTGAGCCATATTCCAACAGAATGTCGTATACCAAACAAAATTTATCGCGTCAAAAGAAGACGTATATGAAGTTGGACTTATTCTTAAGCCTCGTCCTCATGAGAGTACGAAAACGGTTGAATCATCCTTGCTAACTAATTATAAGCCGATTTGTCACAACCCGTCATGTGTCTCGGCCCCTCTCTGACCAGAATCGGTTTTTTCAGCACAGGGGGGATTCAGGATTCAGCTTCAGGGATTTTCAAGAGCTAGAGATAACATGACTTGTTTTTTGAGGTTAGACGGAGTCCCTCTGTGCGAGATCGACTCGCTTCTTTCTCGTCTGGACGCCGCTTCAAGCGGACGTACATCGAAGTACCATTGTATAAAAATAAAATAATATGGCCTTAAAAAGTTCTTTTTTTTTTTGTAGTTTATAAATTCTAAAATGTTTTCCTTTTTATAAGCAATTACTATACCCCGGGCTGATTCAACTTTAAATCTTTTATTTAGTTTTTGACATACAGTGAAGCAAAATTTTCTTATATTCTCCATAAAGTATAAATTATATATATTTTTGTGTGTATGTGTGCGTGCGGAAAGGTATATAAACATAATTCTCTTATCTGGGTATCATAGAATCTACATGTTTTTGCAGAAGTAGTGAGACAGATAGTCCTGAAGTTAATATTTAGTGCAGCCTTATGTATAACAAAGTTATTGGGCCGTTTTCTTCCTGGAAAAACCATGGATTATTTATCAGCAAAATAGAGCAACGTCACACTGGGTTCCTTAACTCGTGTGTCCCTAGACACATTTCAGGGTCGGTGGAAGGGGCTGAGTAACACCATGGCCTTCTAATATTACTCCTCTTGATTTTTTCGGGGGGGGGGGGGTATATCAAATACAGAGACTTTGACACGTCAGTTGCTAACGTTAAAGAACTGAATGTAATGATAAAAGAAGATGTGTGCACTCTTACAGACGACAAGCTAAAGAATACTTGGAGAGAACTAGAATACCGATTTGGCATTCTCTAACCTACCAAGGGGCACATGTTGAAATTTATTGAAGAACGTGGTCTAATTAAAAACTTTATAACAGTACTTATGTACCCAAACAAACATATGTCCAATTATAATAGTTATCGCACAATACATTTTTATAATAAGGACAAGACTTTGTGCTCATAATGCATTATAAACCTATTTTGAATTCTGTATAGATCCGTGAAGAAGTAATAAAAAGGTCTGATATACTTATTTAATATAATATTTTAATATTTGAAAATGGGTTTCAAAAGACAACGACATATTGCATATAAAGGGAAAAGAATTAACTTAAAGCATGGTTGCCTTATCATATGTTAATTTTACTCAATAGAACTGGCCATTTTTTAAAGATTTTTAGAATTTGTTGAAAGATTAAAATAGGAAACATGCACCAAATTTAGTATACTAAAAAATTTAACATTAAAATATTATATTTTTTTATAAAATTATTTCTATTTTATTGCAGACTAGAAGATTAAATATTTTGTCAATAACGTACTAGCCTAAATGTAAGATCCCTATTTAAGTTGTTGTTTTTTTATCTCTACAATATTTGTCAAAAGATATTGCCTTAGAAAATTACACTGATCAAATTGAAAGTAATTGTTGCTATATAATACATTAAAATGAGCAAGCCTGTTTGATCAACAGATAAATTTAAAAACAAACATGTTTAGGCATGAATTTAAAAAAAATCGATACATAAAAAGCATTTGACTATTCACTTTTGCTTTTGGCTTCTAGAAAAAATAGAAACAGATACTCAAACATGCTAAACTGATGTAAATTTAATCGCATCTAATTCTTTATTTGCTATTTTATTTAGTTATGTTAGTCATTTTTATTCTTATAAAGAAATAAAATAAATAATTTTCGAATTTTGTGTGTGTGTGCTTCCCGTGTACTTCTTAAGTCCATGCATCCTTAATTTAAAATTTTACCGCTTCTAAAAACAAATTGTATAGATTATAACCGAAATTTTATAAATAAAGTTAGATTTTCCAATGAGTATAAAGATTTTATTCGATTTTTTTTCCCGAGATCTGTAATAAAAATAATTTTTGTAAGTTTTTCTAGAAACGTGTTTTAAACTAGTACGTTTTTCTAGAAACATGCCCAAACATGTTTTTTTTTTTAATTTATGTGTTGATCAAACAGGCTTACACATTTTAATATATTACTTAGCAACAATTACTTTCATTTTGTTCAGTGTAATTTTCTAATGCAATTTGATGCAGTAGAATGTAATACAGAAATACATTGATGAAACATCCATAAAATCCATTTACTGAAAATTAGTTAACGAAAACCGCAAAAGTAGATTAAACAAACTTCCCCTGATAACAATTCTGATTCTACTTAGAATATTGAAACTTTTACACATTTAAACAAAATAAATAATTAAATGAAATTGCAACGTTGAACTGATTCTTTTATAAGATAGGAACCGTTTAGATGTGGTTTCCTTGTTGATCTCATCTTTTGTGGTTTAAACAAAATAAAATAATGTATGCCTATTTCATTTGATAGAATCAAGCAAACATTACTTGTCTGGAACTAAGCAATCAAACGCAATTTGTTATTTTGAAAATCTTATCTACAATACAGTTTTCATAGAACTATTAGAAGAGGTTCCTTTATGAATTAATAAAAACTGAAAAGGAAATATTGTTAATCAAAAATATTTTTTTCAATGTGAGAGTATTTTTTTTAAATAAATAAAAATAGCAGGTGTAATACCAATAAATGTATACCTCAGTTTGGTAAAAATTAATTTTCCTGTTTTTAATATACTATAACCAACAAGGAACCTTTTAATTTCAAGTTTTAAAGAAGTATACACATAATCAGTGATTGTTATTTAAACAATCACTGATAATACTGAGTTATTAAAACACCTTCAAAATGCTTTATTTTTTTCGTAAGAGAAGTGTAAAATTTTTGAAGTATAACAATGTTTTCTATTTTTAAAATTTTCATAAAGCTCTTTACTTTGCCGAAATTAAATTTAGTATTTTAGCATCAATTAACTAAAAAAAACTTATTTAAACAGATCGGTGGATATACAATTTCTATAAATGTTATGTCTACTATGAGACTTTCTTCAATAAATGTTATTTTTTTATTCATATATATGATTAACTATACGCTGACACTTAAAAATAACACGAGAATTTAATTAAAATTTTTTTGTACATAAATAAATATTAATTTACACAAAGCATTTTAAATAATATTGTTTAAAGGAATTTAAAACTTTGATGAAATAAATCGGATAATTTAAACTACAAATCAATATCTGGGACATATTGTATTTCTTTCTCTTAGTCAAAATATTCTACGTCATATATTATTCTTTCTACATTCAACCATTCATTCTCATAACTATGTTTTAAATATTACTGTCTGCAGTCTCTGCTTGAACAGCTGATAGTATGAAACAGCTGAAAAATAACTGCAGTCAAAAGTTATCAATAATATATCTCTTAATTTTTTCTAAGTTCAATAATATGAATATTATGAATACATTTATTTGAAATAAAATCATTTTTATATTTACAAGTATGATATGAATGATATGAAGGAATATGAATATTATGAATACATTTATTTATGATTTATTTATCATCTATATTTTTGTTATATTTTCAGTAATACTGATTTATAATTAATAATCATTGAAGCATATTTTTGATAATGCATTATTTTTCTTAATGTGCATATGCACTTTTGTTTTGAATAAGCTCTCCTGTTTAATATTCATATCCACTCTTTTTTTCCATATACGTATTTTTTATAATTGATTGATTTATGATACAGCAAATACATATTTCAAATTATTCTATATTTCTTAATTAGAGTACATTAAAAAACATTATCTAAAATTTTTATTATAAACGAACATTCTTAGCTTCTAATGAATTATGCCATTCATATACAAAAAAAAAAAAGATATGTAAGTTTTATTTTTTATAATTTAAAAATTATGTCACTCATTTATTAAAAGTTTTCTTTCATAGCAAAAAGTTTTATTTTTCATAGCAAAATTGCAATAAAATAGAATTAATTGATTATTTGAATTATTCAAAAATTTTAAAACTACAATAATTCGAGATTCCATATCACTATCAGCTCCATTAAAAAATTAAAATAATTTAATGATTAAATAAATTAGATTTTATGTTATACATAATTTTATTTATTATGATCTAAACAGAGTTTATTTCTGAAATTTTATTTGAGAAACTAACTAATTTAGATGAGTTGCGTTTTTATTAAAAAGTGAACGCTTCAACACCAACATAACATTTCTGTAATGAGAATTTTTATTTTTACCTCTACGTATAAATTGCTATATTAAAATGGAAGAAATATGTAAGCATTTTAATAAACAAAAATTAATAATTTTTATTTAATTTTTAGGAATGTCCTTAGAATTTAAATTGTTAAAAGATATTTCATAATTTTCGTATTTATTCTTATTTAATATTTTGGATTTAATGAGATTTTCTCATTGTTGAAATCATTGTGCTGGTATTCGTATTACAGATTGATTATTTGAATTTTTCCTTGTCCGACGTTATATCATAAGTTTAAAGTTAATAAGTAGAACTTCCTTCCTTAGATATTTTATCTCAATTTTAATTTTTTATTCTTTGTTTATATATAATATACTTTTTTTAAGAAAGGCAAATAAAATATTTTGCGAAAATAAATGAAACCTAAAATTCCCGATTTTGTATGCTAGTTAGAATATGAAAATGCAGAAAGTTTATATAGTATTTTTTGTTTGTTTGTTTGCCTTTTCTTGATTATTTGTGTGACTTTTTAATAATTTATTGAAATGATAATCGATATTATCTTTAATTATTAAAAAAGAAAACTCTTTTAAAAAGCTTTTACTACTTTCAAAGTGAGATTCTTATTATTCTAACCTGGATTTCAGTTAAAATTGAACTAGAATTATGAAATCTAAACTACTTTTTTTTTATCTTTGTAAGTATAGTAAGTAAAACTATACTTATTAAAAATACTTATTTTAACATTTATAATTATTGTAATCTAATAAATAATTAATGCAATATAATAAAAAAACAAATAAAGAATTGTAAAGATGTTACATTAATTTAATAAATCTTTTAGCATTTGCTTTGATTTTTGCAGTAAACAAGCGACAAATTGATTAATCAATTGGTTTTTATTTATCGATCTTTTTTATAGCCCTGCCTAATATTGTTTGTTCATAAATATATAGTGATCTAATAACAAACTTTCAAGTTTTAATGTATTACTTAACAATAATCACATCTACTTTGTTCAATGCAAT
Source organism: Caerostris darwini (assembly GCA_021605075.1). Lineage (NCBI taxonomy): Eukaryota > Metazoa > Arthropoda > Arachnida > Araneae > Araneidae > Caerostris > Caerostris darwini. Next base: position 77,487 of record BPLQ01011058.1, on the reverse strand, counting down.
TTTGAAATAGATTATGTTTTGGATGGAATTTTAAAAGGAACATAAATAGAATAGATAAATATCCTGCAACCAGATTATTGATAAAGGATCTGATCAACTAGACTGTAGTAAAGTAAATATCAAAGTATAAAAAATTATGACATTCAAATTTTTATTTTTTTATCAACTAAAGCTGCGTCATGTTTCCGTCTTCAATATGTCGACAGCTGCTTTCGACTTTTTAAACAAAACAAATTGTACACACAGAAATACTTTAGAAACATAAATCTTTGTTCTTAAACTTTTTTAATTATATTTAAAATAATGGCTTTTAATTTTTTAATAATACTATTTGAATATTCTTAATTTAAACATTTTGTAGTATAGATCCAAACCATTTACACTGACACACATTTGTTTATTCACATTTTTTTTATTCACCATTTACATTGACACACGAGTACTAAACATTGAAAGTTTGTTTTTTATCAAACTATTATTTATCCGCTTCAGAATCCGCTTGTTGTAAAAAAAAATTATATTTAAATACTTTCTTTAAAAAATTCATTTTACCACAAAGCCCGAAAAGCGAACTTAATATTGATTATTTAAAAATTTTTTGTGGATGATACTTTTTGTTACATTTGCTTTAAATGAAAAAAATTATCATCTGCAGTGTAAAATTTAGTGAAAAAATTCCACATGTACAAAATTGCTGTGTAATGTTAATTAGTTCTCCTTCAAAACATAAACAATTTCAAATCTGAGTTCAGCATGGTAAATCGTTACAAAGCTATTACAAGTTCTATTAGAAATTTGATTATAAAAATTTTTTGAAGATGATAAAAGTTCTTCAAGTGCTAAAGTAATTGTTGAAGTACAAAAATGTTTTTAGTATTATAAAATGCTGGAAACTGCATTAAAATCAAGAAAACATTTCAAGCTAACATTAAGAAGTCAAGGATTTAACAAGTAAAACTCCGGTTTAAGTACAGTATTTTTCAAACTCAATGGTAAAAAAAAATTCATTTTATTGAAGTTATGAGATTTTTGCAGACGAATCGGAATTTAATAAATTTTATCTTAATGTTTGAATTACTGTGCGATGAAAGCCAAATAAAGAATTTTATTCGAAAATATTTATTACAATATAAAAGTATAATGTTTTACTATGATTTCAACAAGAAATTCAGTTTTCCGTGACAATATTATAGAGCAATACAAATATATAAAATTTTGGAAAAACATGTTTCAAAATCAGAAACATGAAATAGGTTTGGCATTTAAGTTTAATCAGTATAACTATGGTAAACACAAGTATTTATTGTTCTTTTATGAGCTCATAATGTCATAACAACTGCAGGGTAACTCCTAAAATTTATCCTTACTCTACAGATCTAGTCTACATTACATGAATAGAATGTATGAATATAGTGAATTCAAGAAGGTCTAACTAAAGGCAGCTTCTAATGAAGAAACTGAACACAATCGTTCAATCGTTAGACGTAATTTTATCTTTTTTTAATTTTAATCGGATTAAAACGTCAGTTTTAAGATATGGTTTTAAACTTAGATCAGCTGTTATTTGTATACTTGTGTGATATAATAACACTGTGTTCAAATCATCCGAAGAATTACAAAAATTGTTCTGAAAATGAACTCTCACAAGATATAATATATCAGAAATCCTTAAGAAATATTTTATAAGATATAGTTTACGTACTGATAACAAATTATCTGTATTATATAAAGAAGAGAAAAGAAAAGCAAAAAAATTACTTTATGCCAATGTGCACTATATATCATGTTAGGTCATATTAAATAGAACAGTGAAAACCTTCCAAATAAAATTGGATCAATTTTTTTTAATTTCCAGAAATAAAGATGGAAAGAGTATTTTGAATAAGAGCTATGTAGCAATTTATTAGACAGCATCAAATTATCGCAATCATTTTACTTAAAAAAATAATCTCTATGCATGACAAAATATTTGGGATTTCAAATAAATTTATTTCTAAATAAACATAAATTTTATTACAAATAACTCTTTTATTTACAAATAAACATTAGTCTTGTTTACAAATAAGCATAAAATTTTCAGAAAAAAAAATTTAAAATTTAATTCATACTTTTTATTTTTCAAAAATATTGCATAAAAATTACTATAAGTTTTTAAAATTGCATATCTACCTAATTTCTTTTCTGTCTTAGCATGAATTCAACCCTATAAGTAGTTTAAGCCAAATCTAAGCTCAGCGCGTATGTTAAGTAAGTTAAATCGTCTTTTTAATGGACAAATATAAACTTTCTACTTGTTTGGAATGTATGTAGGTCCTATTTAACTGATTTCCTTAAATTATTAAATAGGTTTTAAGCTTTTGCTTAAATAACAAATTAAGATTATTGTTTTTGTTAATTCGATCATCTGTTCGTATCGTTATAATTTTCAATTTCATAGATTGCCCTTTTTTATGCTCTTTTAACTGACTTGATGTATCTCTTAAGATTGCTAAAACAGTTAAAAGGTGTAATTTTTATTTTTGTAAAGTTTTGCACTTTATTTTTGTCAATGACCTTCGCTTTAGCATCTGTGCGTAAGATTTTTTTCCTGTCCGTGTACATAGAAATTTTATCTGTAATATTCTCTCAATCGATGTAATAAGTTTATGTGATACTAAAATTGAAATCAGAGAAATAACATGTGATTGCTAATTATCAACTAACATTGCAATGTTTGTCTTGGTTTATAAATGGTAAATCAGATACAAGCTGCTACTGTATATACTACGAGCTACTGATATTGTAAAATATTCTGTAATGTTTCAAGTTAGCTCATTCTAATATGCTACAAAAAAAAAGTAATTTATTTTTTAAAAAATCAGTAAATTAACCAGATAAGACAAAACCAAGAGGAATTCTTAAAATTAAACAAGTTTAAAATAAATAAATTTACAAGAGAAATTACATTAAAAAAATGTATTAACATTAAATGTTTTTAGTTTAAAAGTAAGATTTCCAAGTTTCATCTTCATAAAACTGACATTAAAATTTTTACATTGTATTATCTTTTGCAGTTCTTTAGGTTGTTCTTTTCTATGAACTAGCTCATATGCGCATGGCTGGTAACAGACAAAAGGGTTCTATGTGAAGCATGCAACAGATGAAAGGGTCAACATAAAAATGCAAATACTTTGTTCAGGAGCACTGTAAATACATTTCAATGTCTTATTTTCTATATTTTGAAAATAAAAATCTGAATATCGAAAATAATCTTAGAAATTGCCAATGTTTCTTAAAGATACTGATTACTGTGAAATATAATGGATTCAATGTTTCAATAAACTAATATTAATAGCAAATAATTGTGTTGTTGTCCACAATTTAGCAACAAAATTTTAATCAATATTTAGTGTTCACTAATGTAAGACCCTATGATTTTCATTTCCAATTAAAGGGTTCTGAAGAATTTAGTAGTTAATTATAAATATATGAGCACATGAATTTTAAATATCTGTAATACATGAAACTTCAATTCTATTTATTTTGAATTTTATATCAGCTTTATTGTTCTTTCATTATCATTAAACATTTTTTAAAAACTTTTCTTTTGAATTATTCCCTATAACCTTGAAAAATTGTAACGAAATATGTTTTAATTAAAGAATCATTGCTTACATTATGTAAGCATTTCTGACAGTAGGAATTAAGGAATATTTGGCTCAGATAGTCTTCGATTCTTCAGATGGTTTTCGGCTTACAATAATTCGACTTGCAATGGAAAAAACCCCCCATCTTTTCACAAAATTCTATAAACTTTCAAATTCATTACCAACATATACACATATATCATATTTCTGTGGTACAATCCTCATACCCATTTTAAAAGTAACATCTCTTTGTAATTAAGAATCGTTAACTAGAAGAACTTATGTACATTGATAAATTATTTTTGCCGCCCCTGTAAACTTCAGTTTTGCCAAATTCACTTTTACTAAGCAAAACCTTTCTATAACAATAATAAATTATAGCATTTGAATTTCTTTTATGTCTGTGTGTGTATGTATGGAATTTCTTCACTTAATAATTAAATCAAAATCAAAATAAATAAAATTTGAAACCTATTATTTTGTTTTGCAACTGGAAATTCTTTTAGAATATTGGTAGTTTACTATTTTTTTAAGTGAAATATTTTTTCTCATAAATTTGGGGAATTAGCTATTGATTAATTCTAATGAGAAAAATGTCTACTGTACAACGAGATTTTAGAAAATAGAGAGGGAAAAGGCCAAATATTTATGTTGTTCAAACTTAATCTTCTTTAAAGTCATAGCCATTCATCTGTAGAATGTGATTCAGATGCATTTCCAGTAAATATACAGCGTGATTTAGCCCTGTGAACAGAGGCCTTTTATCTTGCTCTATGGCGTTTTTACTTTATAATAATAATTATTTGATCTTGTTTCAGTTCAAACAAACACTTATAGCTTAATGATTTTATTGATATATTTTTGATGACCCTGGTATTTTTTAATTGTTACAAATTTGAACTTAACATAACAAAATCCAGTTCAAACGTAGTATTAGACAATCAAATCCTTCTTATAAATGTTTCATTTTTATATAATGTTAGACAGGATTGATTTCATTAATGAACAACTCCTATCTAAAAACGAGCTATCTCTTTTACATTCTGATCCTTTAATCAATGTAAAAAATGGATTATTTTTATTCTATCATCTTTAAATATAGGTAATCTATTTATTAAATAATGTAAAAGAGTTAACAAAAGTCGGAAAACTAGTCAAATAAATAGTCATCCAAAGCAAGCCAATCTAACAAAACTGTAATATTAGAACTCACTATCTAGACAAAATTGCTTTACTAAAGATTTTAAAATGGTAAGATAAGGACATATTACATAAAGAGAAATTCTCTAAAATTATAAAAAAAAATATATTTCGTGAGAAGTTACAGCTTCATTTTATTCATAAAAATAAACAAGATAAAAATAACTACGCTATTTGCTTAAAGAGAAATTGGTAAATGATCCACTTTTCTGGGTAATTTTCTGAATGCATATAAAATAAAATAGAAGACACTTCAAAATTGCTTTTCAAATACCAGCCACACTAACCTTCAATTAGAAATTCAACTTCATTAATTTAAAAAAATTTTCATTATATTCTGCAACAATAGAGTATTATTTTAACAACTCACAGAAAGTTTTCAACTTTATAAATTGATTTTTGTGTCTCCTCTTCATAAATTTCACATTATATGTTCAGTTCAGCAATAAGTCATTATAATTTCTATTCGCAAGATACAAACTCAATGATTTATTTAGATTTGCAAAGGAATGCAATTAAAAAAATATACTGAAACTTTACAAAAGGAAATATCAAATAAATCTAAATTTACAACCTAAAAAATGAGCATGTTTTAAAATATTCTTTTGATAAAATTGCTTACAACTTGATAGAATTATTGATGCCAAGAACTATATAGTAAACATAAATTTATTTCTATCTTGATTATTAGTCTAAATTTTAATTATATAATAAAGATTTAAGAAAATTTATAAAATGCAACTGTTAGTATACTTATAGATATATTTTCATTCATATTATTTGTTAAATGTTTTTATTTTTTTTCATTTTCAAAGTAGGTCAAAAGGGAAACTTAAAACCCAATGTTGCCAATATAGGGACAAATTAATTTTTGATTAATAAGCATATTTCACATTCTAAATTATTAAAAATATCGGTAACATTTGAAAAATATTTACAAACATATTTTCCAACATATATTATGGATACTTTACAGAAAATATTTGATAACAATGGAAAACATCAGGTTGTATTTTTAAAAAAGTATGTTTCCCTTCCTAAATTATCAAGACTATATATGATAATCAATAGATGCTCTAAAATATTCTTTTATATTTCTGTATTTTATATTTCTATACACCGCTATATATTTTTATATTTAAAAACTTGCCAAATTTTTTAAAGAAATTTTAATTCCAATTTTTATATATAAAATATTTTTATGAAATGTACATGAGCAAAATTATCTTCAACGATTTAATGCTGCAACAAGTTTCCTATCCAAATTTATACGGATATTATGCATTTTTCCAAACACATTTCATAAACCCAGATAAATTATTAAAAGAAGTATTTATAATTTTTGTAAATATTTGTAAGAGTAATTTTGTTGTCAAAAAATGCGTATAATTGTTTTTCATTTCTAATTTGGTGTTTTATCGAATAAAAAGCAAAAACAAAGAAGCTCAAAAAATTAATAATATTCTAACTCTCAAATATTATATATAATCGAGAATTCTATTTTTGAAAACATCTCTAAATGCTTTTGAAAGTAAAAGTCTACAAAAGATTTCACGAACAATTTTAAAGAACTTTTTGTTTTACATTGTAATTTAAATGCAATAAATAATTCTTTTTCATCCATTTTTCAATCTTATTTAAAGTAAACAAGTTCAACATTACGCATAATTTATTACTTTCGTAGTATTACTCAAACCCTCACAGAAATCTTAATTTGATAAACAATAATTTTGAAGGAAAGACTGAAAAAAAATAGAATTATTTCTTACCTAATGCGATTTTAAAACTTTACACTGAATTGTCATATCTTATTGTCATTCATTTATTTATTATTGTTTATTTTAATTGTCATTTATTATTATAGCAGATGTGTTTTTATTTATTATTATAGCAGATGTTTATAGCAAATGTTTATCATTAGAGCTTCCACTTTCGTAAATGCTAAGCATGGTAGTAAAACGGCGCTACCGTACAAAATATCCAGTTCCGATAAGTTCTTAGAAGGATTACAAATCAGAAAAAAAAAGGAAACTTTTTCATCCCGCATCCCTGTTTCCCCATGACAGCATCTTTTCCCTTGAAATGGACTGACAAGCCTTACCTTGATATCCCAGAGTGACAAAGCTCATGTTCGACCTCAGCTGGTGATCCATGACGGGAATGACCGCTGTCCACTCATCTGCATCATCAGTGGTCAGAAACTTTCGAGATTGGACCCTCATTTCAAATTGTCGCACGCGCCGCTTTCAAATCCGACCGTAGCGCCCTCAAACCGAAAGCTCCTCCTCCCTGATTCACGTGACCATCTTTTCCACATGCTTCTGCAGACGACTTTTTCATCACTTTCCCTCCTCGGGAAAGACGAAGGGTTCGTTCAGATTTAGTTGCAAAATATTACTCTCCCAATTTATAAGTTTAAGAAGAGCACAATATTAAATTCTTTAAAAGTCCGATATTGGTTGGGTGTTTTTAAAAAGTTATTATCAAAGCAGAAATATTTAGAATATTATTGAAGATTGCCAGATTATAAAATTGATGTCTTCCAATTTGTGTACTGAACGAACGGTTTATCAATTGAAATATATAATTTCCTTTTTGATGTACTTAATAATATCTAAAAATGATTTAAAAAATAATGATTAATGTAAAAACAATATCTAAAAAATAATTAATGAAAAATAATATCTAAAACTGTTCTAAAGAATAATGTTTAAGGAAAAAATAATATCTAAAAAAAATTATTAATGAAAAATAATATCTAAAAATGATCTAAAAAATAATGATTAATGAAAAAATAATATCTAAAACTAATCTAAAAA
>BPLQ01011058.1:14767-69832 GCA_021605075.1 Caerostris darwini | reverse complement strand
AAAAATAATGATTAATGAAAAAATAATATCTAAAACTAATCTAAAAATAATGATTAATGAAAAAATAATTTCTTCAAGCATAATATTCCAGGTATAAAATTGATGTCTCCGATTTATGTACCTAACGAACTATTTATCAGTTTATTCAATTGAAATATATAATTTTCTTTTTGATGAACTTAATATTAATGATCTAAAAAATAATGATGAATGAAAAATAATATCTAAAAGATGAAGATTAATGAAAAATAATATCTAAAAAATAATTATTAATGAAAATAATATTCGAAAAATGATCTAAAAGATAATGATTAATAAAAAATAATATCTAAAAATGTTCTAAAAAATAATGTTTAACGAAAAAGTAGTATCTAAAAATGATCTAAAAAATAATGATTAATGAAAAAATAATGTCTAAAAATGATCTAAAAAATAATGATTAATAAAAAAATAATATCTAAAAATGATCTAAAATATAATGATTAATGAGAAAATAATATATAAAAAATCTTAAAATTAGTCTAAAATTATCTAAAAAATAATGGTCATTAAAAATAATGATCTACAGAAAAAATAATAAAGATTATTCAAATTTAAATTCAAGTCCACTCCAAAAAATAAAGTGCAGTAAATGATAATTACACATGATTTTAAATCGTATTAAAATATACATCTACCGAAAATCTCGAAATAATAAAATTTTTTATTTCCTTTTATAATTAATGATGTCTAAAACAAAAATATATCTCAAAGCATTGCTATAATTATATAAAAGAGAATTTTTAATACTTACAAAAAAAGAACCAAGTTCTACTCACTTATAAAAACAAAAATTAGTCAAAATATATTAATTGAAAAATTTCAACATGATAGTAATTATAACGAAGCAGAATTTTTTAAATAATTTTTTCCAAATAAAAATTTTTGTTGTTGTAAATATGTGTAAAATTTAGCAAATTGAATAAAAATATTTTTTTAAATATATTTTCAGAAATTTTTTTAATAAATACGATTTTAAATCTGTTTAGTAAGATGGATGTTTATAGACAAAGCAAATATTGAATTTATATAGAATCTACTATTAGAAACACTTGCAGATAATATAATAGGTTCGTGTAGTTTTTTCTTCTGTAAATATATCAAAAAAATTTAATTTTAAATGGGAAAATTTCTAAGGATTTGATGAAAATAATCATACATGTAACCTTCTATAAAAAGAAAACTTTATACAGTTTTATTTTACCTTTTAATTTTGTGAGTTTCATTAAAAAGTTTCACTATCTTAACGCTAAATGTTATACTAATAAATATTAAAAAAATACATAGTAATTTGAGTAACAATAAATATAATTGTTTATGGTTTTTGTCTAGTATGCATTGACAAGAGTTTGTTATTTGTTCTGCTTTGTTTGTTTTTAGTGTAAGATTTTTGTTTGTTTAATATCCAATATGCATTGAATAGTATTTTTTGCATTGATATTGTTTACATTGACGAGTATATTGGTTTGTTTGATAAAGTATCCATTTTTCGTAGATTATGAAATGAATTTTCCATTTTTTAAATTTACGATACATCGCTATTCTCCAGCATATCCCTAATTCAAATAAAGTAATTTATCAAAAAAATAAATAAATAAATAGAAGTGTTAAAAAGGCAAAACTGGTCCCTTTTCTTTAGTATCTCTTTTGAGTGGTACTTTCAATGGTTATGCGACAAATTTTGAGTGGTGGTACAGTTTACTAAAACATGCATATTTTTGTCCAAGAATGTATGATCGGAAATGACGCATTGAGGCACGAACACAAAAAATGAGACATGAAACGAAAAACATTGTTTATTTACAATATCATTTGAAAGTGCTTCTTTGATTCAATATTTACAGTAAATGCTCAAATTTCCGACCACCAACCATAATGCATGCCTGGTAACGTCGAAAGAGTGATTGGCGAACATTTCTAAAGATGTAAAGATTCAATATTTACAATAAATGCTCAAATTTCCGACCACCAACCATAATGCACGCCTGGTAACGTCGAAAGAGTGATTGGCGAACATTTCAAAAGATGTAAAGATTCAATATTTACAATAAATGCTCAAATTTCCGACCACCAACCATAATACATGCTTGGTAACGTCGAAAGAGTGATTGGCGAACATTTCTAAAGATGTCAAACATTTCACGCACGCTTGAAGTCGCAATGGATAGTCGGGCATAGAGGTCTTCAATTAAGTTCACTGGAGTCTTGTGAATGAAAAGACAGTTGCAAACACAAAGTAGTAAGAATAAAAGAGAGTGCGCATTGGGGTTTGTCAAGTAACGAATATCAGTTGCGACATTGTGCCTGGCTGTTTCAAGAAATTCACATTTTCAAAGGTGTGTTCGATCCTCAAAGCGTCACTTCTTATACATCCATCAACAAACAACATACATACTTCCTATACAACAGCAATGTACATTCCGTCAACATACATTTCTATACAAAAAATATAAGTAAGTAGTGCCATTCTTCAAAGTTTATCCCATAAACGTTGAATGACCCTGTATAAGGATGTTCCTATTTCAGAGGGGAAAAAAAATTTTTTTTGGTGGCCTATATGTGATTAAACTCCAACAAGAAAGATAAAAATTGGGATGACAATGGGATTTAACTCGACAAGAAAAAGCGAATTGTATGTTTCTTTTGGGCGTTTGGATTTTCTTTTGTAAATCGTGATATAGTGCAGACAATTTGCATAATTTGCAATAAAGTTTTGCCTGCTGAAACCAGGAAACCATCCAAATTAAAACCAACTTAATACCAGGCAGGTAACATTCGAAGCAGGTATGTATTAAAGTAAGGAAATAATATGAACAACTTTTAAATTTACTTTCTGAATTACTTCTCTGTTTTTCTACTAACTTCCAAATTACAAAACATAAAGGATCTGGTATAATGGCAGAAAAATGCCGTTCTTTGTTAAGTGCGGCTTCCATTGAAAATTTTTATACATTATTATTATTGTTAGTAGTAGTATTTCAATACAGCTATGAATCGCTGAATCTTTTCAAATTAACGAAATAATTAATATTTCTTTATACATTATTTTATGCCGGGGTTCTTTTTTTATTTACTAGATTTTTAGTTTCTGCAATAATTAGTTAAATGAGAGAAATGATATTATTTTTGTATGTTTCTTTTCATGATACACATTCATAAAAAATGAAAAAAAAAACCCCTACTTATTTGAAAAAAATAAGGGAACATTATTTTGTTTTTATTTTTCGTAAGTTCATTCTGATTAAAAGAACATAACATTAGGCATTGCAAATACAGCATAAATCCATGCATAATACTTCCATTATAACATTTTGGAAAATTGTGCCATAATCGAAATATCTACGCTTAAAAAAAGCTGTTGCTATCTTGAAGTTTTGACATAACATATTGCTGTTTCACAGTTGACCAATTAGCATCTGCAATTACTAAGCACTTGCTCCGAATAACTTTAAAGTTTTAACCAAGTCCTTTTTAAAACGCCATACTTTTTATTATTGCACTTTTTAAATATTTTATTTTTATTATTAAATTTTTGAAATAAAGAGAAAAAACACACAATAATTATTATATTTTCTAACGTGAGTATACTTTACATAGCATATAAAACTTGAGTAAAATATTTCATCATATTAATTGCATAAAATAAAATTTTGATGTGAGTACTTTACTATGGTGCGACTCTTTATAATGCATAAAAAAATCAGCAAATGGCTTTCATTGACCTCATGCATGCTCACTATTGGGTTAAAACCTCTATGGGCCACCTCTCGTTTGAATACAAGATACAGTTGGATTGGGTATTGAGATATATAGGTTTCTTATGGTGTCCTATGACATCTCATTCAACAAAAACTGTAACAATGTGTCTCTTATACATTGCCCAACTTGTCAACCCCGGTCATTCTACAAATTTTCAGTCAAAGAAAAGTCTGGTGATTAGGAAAGTCAAGTAAGGGTGTCAGCATTGAGGAGACAGTCTTGTGACAGTTGTGTTGTATTTGACAGAACATTATCTTGTTGAAAAATGACCCTGCATGAGAGACAATTTATGCAGCTGAAGGTCATAGTGTCATGGATCATTACTAGAGAGGATAGAGCATCACGAGAAATGTGAATCTAAACTATCACACCAGATATGGTACCACACAATATCCCACCAGTGTACCACTGCAAGCAGTAGACAGCATTGAGCGTTCACCACAAAGACATTCCATCATAGTCCACTCTTACCGAGTGACGTATCACTCCAAACAAAGGCGATGGTGTGTGACTGTCAGGGACAGCACGCGCGATGGATGACGCAATAGAAAATGATTGTTATCCAGACGTAAAACAATGGTATGGAAAAACATACGGGCCTATATCATTTTACTCGAAATGATATAGGCCTCTATTTTGTGCGAATGTGGACAATGATTTAGTTGGCTACGTCAGTGCTTATCAGAAAGCGAAGCAATCCTGTCGGTTATTGGTCATCCAAGGATGTCCTGAACCAGGAGGTATTTATCAGAACATTATCCTGTAGGAAAATACCTCAAAGCTGTCCTTCATGATAGTTGAAAGATATCACAAACATGCTATACAGCTTGACTGATATGATTCCATATAAAACCGAAGAAGACGCACATGTGCACTATAAACAAAAAAATTTACACAGTTCTTGACAAGGCTGAAAGTCAAAAATAAGTTGTCTTAAATGACCTTTTACTTTTAATGATTACTTATATTTCTACTTTATAGTTTTACATGTTGAGCCTTATCTTTTCTTTTCCATCTTTTAACGAAATTGAACGTGTCACCTTATGGCAAATACGCAGTGTGAACTTTATAGGTAAATAATTATGATCATTATATGATTACTATTATAAAGAATCATGTATTATCAGAAATGTATTGCCATGCAGTATGTGAACTCTTTGTGGTCCATTGGTTCTAATACCTCCTCACAGCATTGTCAGAACGGCCAATAGGACGGCTAAATCTCTTAGTTGACCATTCGAATAATTGCGTCATTATAGTAAGTAAATGTATTTGAAAAGATTGCATTAGATTATATTTATACTTATCATGCATTTAGCATGTCTTACATTTACATTTCACATATTTTGAATATTCTTTTCAAACTTCTTTTATCAGTGAATTACTGTTATCAAAAATATTTTATTAATTTTAAAAAACAATTAATTAACAATTCAATTAAAAGAAGAAGGAATGAAATAAAAAATTTATCATTAATAAAAGTAACTCATAAAAATATGCTTAATGGGAAACATGATTCTGATACGTAATTGAAATATAATTTAAGTACAGACAATTGTGCTTTTATTCATATTCAAATGTAAAGCATTTAAAATTTATTTTGATCTTTTTATTCTGTTACATAACATTAACTAAGTGTTAAGTCTTTCTTATATATCCGAAATTTCTTTTTCGTTGTGCAATAGCTTGCGTATGTGAAGTGGTAATTTAAATGGCATCTTAGATTTTCTTACAGCAGAATCACAATTATTCTGTAGAGACAAGACTCTAATCACAAGAGATATGTAGGTGTATGAAATGTATAGAATAATAAATATTTATGCGTATTTTATATATATATAGTATACGTATTATATGAAAACGTATAATATATATATAAATATTATATTTCATGTATTATAATATTTTGAAAATATCCGTAGGTGAGACATTGGATTTTGAAGAATTTGGATGTAATAATCTATTTGAAAACGAAAAAAATACATCTATAATATTAATATAAAACAAGTGTTTTTGTGAAGTAAATAATGAATCCTTTAACTTATTTTAAAAATGTTGAATAAATTATTCATATAACACCTTTGAGTTTATTACATGAATTTGAAACTTAGCTAAAAGAAAGAAAAAGCAATTTAAGAACAACAAAATGAAAGAGAAATCATTTTGACTTTGATCAATTAGAAATTTCCAGAGTTGTAGAACGAAAACAATACAAGTATGTTCTGTTGAGAAAAATAAAACCTGTAAAGATAAAGTACACTTAAGTACAATAAAATTGTTAGAAATAGAGAGAAAGAAAAAATTTACTTAACTTAGTAAAGAAGGGTAGCTTAAATACGCGAATTACAGGATGTAGATTTAAACTCCTTTATACTGACTTTCAAGTAAAAAACAAACAAACCAATATGAGTTCACTAAACACCAACCCAAAGACAATCATTGTAAACCCTAAAAAATAGTTATAGGGATATTTCAATATTTAAAAACGATTTACAATTTATTTACTAGTTTCTTGCTTTCAGTTTAATAGACGTGTTGTGAAGAAGAAGCTAGTGTTCTGGGCTAGTTTTCCTTTATAAAAGAGAGTTGCAAAACTAATGTTCCGTGAAGTAAATCATACGCTTTCCAGAATTCGTTGGTCAAGGAGCTTTCTTTGGACATGTTTCTTCTACAAGAATAAGGAGCCTAACCATTAAGCATTTGTTTTTGACTTACTGTTATGATGCTGGCTACCAATGTGGATATTTCTCCCATTCCTTCTCAGTAGAAAAAACGAGACTGAAATCACTGTTTTAGGTTTGCTAATTCGTATTTAGAGTTGGACATTTTATAAACTCTCTCTCTTCAATATTTAAAAAGATTATTTCTCTTGCTATTTCGAGTTCTGAAGGTAGAAAAATGCCTAGAATTGTTTTTTTAAATGATGGGTGCGGCCTTATTTCAAGCTGGTGCTAACAAGACGTTCATATATGTGTATATATATTAATCTTTATTTTCCGATGCAACACATTTTACCACTGAATACTGAAATTTTATTTTATGAAAAAAAACTTTAATATCGATTGAGTTTAAAGAAAGAGAATTAGTACAATTTTCTTGTTTAATTCTTTGTAAGTGAAAATATAAAAGTACATAAAGATTTTTTTATATTGTCCCTAATTGATTTTTTAAAATGATTGTACTTGTTAGAATTCTGAAATTTTTTTAATTTAATATATATTAAGATAAAAATTTTTTTAATTTTTATCGATATAATCATTTTATTCGTCATAAATATGTTTTCACCACAAATTAATTCAACGTTCTCCATATATATGATTTCTAAACATTCTATAATATTGATTAAATTATAAGAAATATTTTGATAATGCATTGATTAAACGTATTTCACATTTTTATTTATGCATACTGAATTACTTTAAAATATCTCTTGTCTCGAAATTTGCCAGTAGTAAGAAGGCCTTGGCCCATCATAGGGCTGTTGTGCCACTGATGATGATGATAATGAATTACTTTAAATTTATAAAAATCCTTAACTTTAATTAGATATGTCTTCATTTTCAGATAATTTCTATTGATGAAAACGAATCTTTTCTTAATTTTCTGTTTTCCAAGAAGAACTATTTTCCTCACTTCTTTATGAATTATTTTGTAGAAATTTTTTATCAAAATATTTTTAATGTACTCTGATAAGAATTAATTTCCTTACTTTTTATAAATATATAGTACCATTCTTCTTTGGAAATATAAAACCATTCAAGTTAAAAAGAACGCATTGAAAATGAATTAAAGAGCTAATAACGATGAACTGTTGGGATATTTGGTCCATAGTATTCTTAACTTTTTGTTCAATTTTACTTTTCACATTGGAAAGTCCGATTTTAGGATAATGATACGAAATATCTCCGCATAAGACAGTTTTGCATATCGAATACAAAGGTTTAGTACAGGAGTGGCCAACCCGCGGCCCGCATTGAATATTTTCCGGCCCGTGAGATTTATCACATTTTTATAATATATATTTATTTTATAATGGCCAAAGTAGTGAAAACCAATGTATTAAAAAAAATACATTATGTTTGTATCCATATGTTCAAAAATTAACTGTCGAAATTATGAGAAAAAATTAACTTGGTTCCGCTTACACCTGCGAATCGTTTTTTTCTAAAATGTAACTGATACACAAAACACGTTCAAACATAACGGATGCTAACCTGCAACACCCATTGCGATGTGCAAATACTCAAATTGAGATCGATTTGCAAAAGTTAAGTGAAAAAGTGGAAAAACAAATATCGCACTAATAAAATAAATATTTTTAATGACTTCATCGTTCTTATTTCGTTTATATTTATATATTTTTTGTATTTCATTTTCAGTATTATATATTTCTTTACAATGTGCGTTTAGTATCATTATTATTATATTATCTATGTTTACATGTAAGAATAATAGTAAACACAAAAATAATAACTCGTTATGTAAATCTAATATGGGGATATATAATTTCATATGTGGCCCGCGGAGTTATGATGCATTTTCAAAGTGGCCGGCAAAATCATTTAGGTTGGCCACTCCTGGTTTAGTATAAGTCATATAAGCCG
Source organism: Caerostris darwini (assembly GCA_021605075.1). Lineage (NCBI taxonomy): Eukaryota > Metazoa > Arthropoda > Arachnida > Araneae > Araneidae > Caerostris > Caerostris darwini. The sequence goes on along the minus strand of BPLQ01011058.1, from coordinate 61,430 downwards.
TATATTTGCTCTTTTATTGAATGCAAGATCCTTAGTTAGAACATTTCTCGGGAATTTTGAAAAACACTTGTTTTATAAATTAGGAAATCTTTAATCTTAAAAATTATTCCGATGAACATTTAAAACCTTCCAAAGCAATTTTTAACTTTGATAAAATTGTTATGGCTTTGAAGCACTCCATTTAATCTACTGCACACACCATTTATTTATATCAAATTAATAACGACATCATTTATTGTCATAGCATAGCTCTAGAAAACTGTAAAATATATATTTTAAAGATATTTCATGTATGCTAAATCGAAAAGAAGATCATTATAGAATATTTTTTTTTTCTTTCTGTTATTCAAAGGACATCAAAGTAAGAACAAAATTACAAAAAAATTTCTGTGATTTCAAAAGCTTTTTAAGTTATTATTTACTAAATGAGTAGGCATTAGAACTTAATTTGAAAAAGAAGAAAACGAAACACCTGCTCATTTACACCCTTTTCTATTCCAATAAGAACGCAGGGAAAGGCAGCTGGTTTTAGTTAAGACTAACATCGTAATCAATTGTTAAAATGGCCACCTGGTTCAAGTATTTGTCTCAGAAGTTTTCTAAACATAGTAGTAGCAGATGTTGTTCTCAAATACATTTGTGGCAATTATAAAAAAAATTTAATAAACAATAAAAAATACTAACTTTACCTTCAATTTTATTTCTTCCTCTAATTTAAGTTGTTTCAAATTTATTTGTTCAACTAAAACAAGTATTATAAAAAAAAAAATTTAAGTCAATTCCTACTTTTTTTCACTATATTGCAGAAAGTCTTTTATAAATAATTTTCATTCACTTTTTTAAGTTTATCTGGCGCCATCTATTGGTAGATATATGCAACTTAAATTTAAAAAATAAACTAAAATTAATTAATTAAATTTAATTGCTGATTTAATATTTGAAAAAATTGAATTAATATCAAGTGTCATTCACTACAAGTTCAAAAAAATGTATTTGAACTTGAGTGGATGAATAAAAAGTATTTTATTAACGATTGAAAATTTGAACAAGATATATATAGGGAAACTGTGAGCTAACAGAAGGAATTGAAAAAAAATAGTTATTATGAATTGATTGAACTGATTCACAATTCGTGAAATTTTTGCATAAAAGCACAAATATCTATTCTCAATTATACATTTATTGCATGAAGGCGATTTAATTTTAGCTTATCTTTTAAAGAATGATAGGTTTTATTTAGAACTAGATACATAATGAAGACATTAGTTTTACATAATAATTTTATGTAGATAACCGATAAGGTCTACTATGTCTAAATGAAATTTAGAAGGGAATGTCAATCCAAAATTTAAAGATGGGATATATGCGCGTGTGTGTGAAGGAAACTTTATCCATCTTTCTCGTTGTGTAACTATACTACTTTTTTTTCAACTATGTAAATATAACAATAGGTATATAATAGCATGAGAAATAACACTAAGATACCCCAATTTCTAAAATATTTTATTAAAAGAATAAAAAAAGAAGCAGTTAGAAGTGTGAAATTTACACAAAAATACTTAAAATTTAATAAAACAAAAAAAAAAAATAATAATTCATTACATTTTACTGAAAAGAATAAAATATTGCCCTACTTTGATTTCGACACCTCACAAACGTTTATAAATTGAATAAAATGATTAGAAAACAGTTTATTCTGTCTTTTTAAAGTTTATCCCATATTAATTATTTTACCATAGATTCAGTTGCTTTTTCATATTTTTTGAAATGCTGTCTTATATTTGCATTGCAAAGATTCTTCAAAACGTCTTTTTTTATGTTTGATTTTTTGACATTTCGTACAGTGCGAAAAGCACAGAGAAGCTAATTTTCTTCAGACGGTAAATTTCTTCTGTATTGTCATCTTCCTATCTAATCACTTGTTTTAATATATCTTAGTTATTTTCATCAGAGTTACAATGATTAAAATTCTGTCACGTTCACATGCATTATCCTCAGAAATGTTCTTGTCATCCGTCGGAGCAAATTTCAGTCCTATCGACAGAAGCTTGATGATCAACTAGGAGATTTAAGGCTCATCCCCACCGAGGCGAGAGGCACTGAAGATTCACGCGGCAGGCAAGAAAATTTTTTCGACCCCTTCACAGAGAAACGTTCGTCAACTCGAAGCGATGGATTTCAAACCGGTTTCAGGCGAACGTGGTGAGGCTAGTGATTGGTCAACTCTTCACGCCTCGGTGGGAACGAACCTTTAGCCGTCATATTGGCCGTTCTGACAATACTGTGAGGAAGTGTTGGAACCAGTGTACAAGAAGTAGTTCACATACTGCATGGCAGTACATTTCTTATAATACTTGATTCTTTCTAATAATGATCATAATTATTTACCTATAAAATTCATACTGCGTATTTGCCATAAGGTGACACGTTCAATTTCGTTAAGAGATGGAAAAGAAAAAGATAAGGCTCAGTGTGTAACACTATAAAGTAGAAATATAAGTAATCATTAAGAGTAAAATGACATTTAAGACCACTTATTGTTAATGTTCAGCTTTATCAAGAACTGTGTAAATTTGTTTGTTTATAGTACACATGTGCGTCTTCTTTGGTTTTATATTTAAGGCAATTGGTTTTGTTTGTCGCTCTACGGTCATCTTGTCCACACGAGGACTAAACAGACAGCGACCTACTGTTTAAAGTGGATTCCGAACCACTCACAAACATCCATGTCACCGGCAGGATTCATACCTGGAGCATGTGCCTAGTCAATTGGTCATCAGGCTGATATATTAAAGTCGAAGTAAGGCGAGATCTAGGTTGCCTTTTTTCATCAGTTTGTGCGTGAACGTATTTCCAATAAAATGGATACAGAGTATTTGCTGATTATTTCTACTAATGTCCCCCTCAAGTTTGGTGCAGTTAATTCAGCGTCTATTTTTGTAACTTTCTTCCAATAATATACACAAATTTATTAAATTTATGAAATAAAATGAAAATTGGATTTTTTCATCTTTTCTGAAAATCCCCATTATAATTGGCTTTCCCATTAATTCGATCTCTAACTCATTGCTATACATGTAATAAGATTTGATTTGTCTCTCTATGGTGAATTTTTGCAGTCTTTAGGCTAATCAGACCAGGACCTACAGTTTAACGGGGATTCTGAACCACGAACAAACACCCATGCCACCGCCAGGATTCGAACCTGAAGCCTGTGGTACCAAAGGTCAGAACACTAGTCGATTGGCCATAAGGTCTTGTAATAAGATAAGATTTTTTGGGCAGGTTTATTTTATCGTGTATCAGAACTAACTACATTTGATGCATCCATTGTTACTGACGAATAACTTTTATTCTGTACCTTAATTTAATTTTTCGATTTCACATCTACGCATAGTTAAGCACGGTGTTCTGAAAGATGAGTCAAACATAAATTATTTCATCATCAGAAATACAGTGGAGGGTGGTCATTATTGTGATTTTATTGAAACGTTTTTTATTACTCAAGGGGAAACCTCGGTTTACATCTTTAATCCATTCACTTACTTAATAAGATGCTTTCACTTTACATATAATAAAAGAGAATTAAAGGAAAATGATTAACTTATTTCCATAAAAACAATTTTATTGTTATTGGCATATCATATAATAATTGTGTTGTTAAAAACCATTTAAACACTGCTTTGTACTAATATTATATACATATAGCAGTCTGATGAAATATATACGTAAATGAAAATTTATCAATTTTAATTTTCTTTTTTTTCTGTCACTTTGACATGAGTCTGGCTAAAGATCTAGATTTAACGTTTACTAAAATCGGTCTCAAACATGAAATAATTATATAATAAATCGCACATCGGGATTGCCAGTTTGGTACAAACATAATCCTCACATGATTTTTACTTTATAACTTACCATGCTGCCATCGCATTTGTTATACATGTTTAAGATGTACGATGATTGCTTGGCGATTTTTGGCAGCAATCTTTACTGTTGACTATTACTAACACTATTACTATTGACTATTACTGTTGACTATTTACAACTACTCTATGCTGTTGGAGCGAAGGGGGAAATAGATCTTACCATCATACAACGCTTTTCAAAAGAAATGGCTCATTTATTTAGCTGTTAATAAAGATAAATTTAATTTTTCTAAATATTAGGTTGGGGAAAAAGAAATGCATTATTTTTATATGAACTTCAGGACTTTATTTAACATGCTTCGGATTGTCCGATTTGGGTCAAATATGCACCGTTTTGTTGTATGATTTGTTGCCATTTTAAAGGTAACTTCATAATGCCTCTCTCATAGAAGTCCTGGTCTCTATTTGCAAAAAACTCTAGTAGTCGATTTTCACAATCCTCCCTAGATGCCAATTTTTTATCATTAAAGAAATTTTGCAATGCAAGAAAAAGATGATAATCGCTTGGTGCCAAGTCCGGACTGTATGGCGGATGCATTAAAACTTCCCAACCAAGCTCCCGAAGTTTCTGGCGAGTCACGGTAGATGTGTGTGGCCTAGCGTTGTCCTGGTGGAACACGACACCTCTCCTGTTGGCCAATTCTGGCCGTTTCTGGTCAATCGCTATCTTCAAACGGTCCAGTTGTTGACAGTAGAGATCAGAATTTAGCGTTTGGCCGTATGGAAGCAACTCATAATAAATAATCCCCTTCCAGTCCCACCAAATGCATAACAGAACCTTCCTGGCCGTTAGTCCTGGTTTGGCCACCGTTTGAGGTGCTTCACCGCTCTTTGACCACGATCGTTTTCGCACAGGGTTATCGTATGTGATCCATTTCTCATCTCCAGTCACCATCCGTTTAAGAAATGGGTCTATCTCATTCCGTTTGGCCAAGGCTTCGCAGATGGAAATTCGATCCATCATGTTTTTTTCTGTTAATTGGTGTGGCACCCAAACATCGAGCTTCTTTTTGAATCCAGCTTTGTGTAAATGGCTTAAAACTGTTTTATGGTCGATTTTTAGCTCCTGGGCGATGTTACGACTGCTAACATGCCGGTCAACTTCGATCATTTCTCCGATTTTATCAACATTTTCGACGACCGGCCTACCTGTGCGAGGTGCATCTTTAACATCAAAAATTCCTGAACGGAATCTACGAAACCAAAATTGCACATAATTGGCTCTTACAGTATCGGAACCATAAACACCATTCACAATTTTAGCCGCCTGGCTCGCATTTTCGCCTTTGTCAAAGAAAAACTGTAAAATGTACCGAATTTTCTCTTTGTTCACTTCCATTTTTAACACCCTGTAACTCCCAACTGAATGGACCAAACAAAAAACAGAAAAAGAATTATTTTAGTACGAAGTGCCACCTTTCTAACGAGCATAAATCTGAAATTGTTTAATTGATACTTTACGTGATATCGATCACTACAGCCATCTATCGAAAAAATAATGGATTTCTTTTTCCCCAACCTAATATTTGGCATTTATACTCTATTAATAAATTTTCTTGTCTAATTTTTTCCCCATCCAAAATGATTAAAAAATAAATTATTCATTGTTAAATGTTTTATTAATTAATAATGTTTTATATTCCATATAAAATTATCAGATTTAAAAGCAAAATAACATTCTTGTACATATTAACTTTTAATAAGCACAAAGTTAAATACATGTAGGGCTTATTTCTCAGAATTTTCAAAGTCGCTTCATGACAGGTTTTCTTTTTCTAAATAAAATCATGCAGGAAAAGAGGCCAAGTAGCGCTGCTGCGCCAACTTTAGCACGAAAGGGAAGGTAGATGTTTGCCCCAACTTTCTGTTCCTTTAGAATAGGACGACAAGCGCTATTTGCTCAATTGTCCTAAAGAACTACCTTCTCCTGAAAATTTATAGGAAATGGGACATTTTCTGGCCATTGCAGACAATGCTTATATGACTTATGTGGACTTTTTTGAAGAAATACTCTGCAAAACTTTTGACATCCATCCCTATGATAAAGAATTTGACGCACTCGTGTTGTATTCAAAACGAAGGTCGTATACCAAATAAAAATTTTTACATCCAAACAGGGCATATATCAAATTGGACTTATTCCAACACGGAGAACACGGAAATTTTGAGAACGTCATTATTTCTTTACAGTGAGAGTTGAAACCTTATATTTTATCTATGATTTAAATTTTGAGAATGTCATTATTTCATTACAGTGAGAGTTGAAACCTTATATTTTATCTATGATTTAAATTTTGAGAACGGCATTATTTCATTACAGTGAGAGTTGAAACGTTATACTTTGTCTATGATTTAAATTTGCTGCAGGGTGTAAATAATTAAAGAGACAGCAGGAGAGGGAGAACTCATAACTTAATTTGTGTGGGAATAATTGTCGATTCTTAAATAGAATGTTATTAGACCTCTTTAAATGTTCCTTCAGTAATTTGTGTCCCTTTTTTCTCAAAAAAATTTATATGTTTATGTTCCTAGTTAAAATAATGATAATATTTTCTTTTTAATAAATTTCTAGTTTGATAAAAATATTAAGATAGTGATAATTTTCAATTTCTAATAATTATATATATATATATGGAATTTTTGATAATTTTTTTATTATAATAACAAATTAAGTAACGGAGTAAGTGATAGATCTTTCAAGCAATACACGCTATGGTGTAAACTCAAAATTTGTTTTGGTTTAACAAATTCAACTGAAATATATCCATAAGAATTTTAATCTTTATAAATATATGGCAAATTATCGACTTATGATGGGCAATTGCATTTCGATGGGCAAAAAATGCATGTATCACATTACTTTTCATATTAATCGCAGTATCATTATTAGCTTGCGCCTTATTCCAATATTGATATTGTGCAATATTGTCGATATTACTAGTGTGGGAATTACTTGTAACTTATAACAGATTTGATATGTTAGATTTTGATTTATTAAAACACATGTTTCTTTTATTTCAATTTTTGCATCAGGTCATAAAATTAAGAAGTATAGCAAATATTTAATATTACTGATGAAAAATTTCAGTTTTAAATACAAAACAAGATATAGTTTCTCATATGCTTTTATTTTAATTTTTTTTTCTTAATTTTATATATATTTTTCTGTATACGGTGTATTAAATCATTTATAAATATTTATAGAAATTTCTACAGTTTTACCATTCTAAATTGAAAACCAAATGAAATTTATGAATACCTTAAAAAGGGAGTTAAAAAATCCTCGACTTGAGATGGAAATCTTTTTTTGTACATTTTGTACTCTTTTTTTTTTTAACATTCGTGTTTCGTTAATGTACGCCATGAGCAGTTTGTTAACGTGTATGAAGAAATAGGGCTTACTGGAACGATCTGCCTCATTTGCTTAAAAAAATTAATGAACATTACAAAAATTTTAACATTGTATGTGAATTGAAATGATGCACTTCAGCTTTACAAGATTAAACAATTATTGAGAAAAATCTCGAGAATAATTATTCCCACTGTGTTGTTATTTTAATATTAATATTAATTATAAAAAAACAAGTAAAATAAAAAAAATAAAAAATTTAAGTCAATTCCTACTTTTTTTTCACTCTATTGCAGAAAGTCCTTTATAAATAATTTTCATTCATTTTTTTAAGTTTATCTGGTGCCATCTATTGGTAGATACATGCAACTTAAATCTAAAAAAAACTAAAATTAATTAATTAAATTTAATTACTGAATTAATATTTGAAAAAACTATATTAATATCCAGTGTCATCCACTACAAGTTAAAAAAATGTATTTGAACTTGAGTGGATGAATAAAAAGTATTTTATAAACGATTGAAAATTTGAACAAGATATATATATAGGAAGAGTGTGAGCTAATAGATGGAATTGAAAAAAAAATTCTCAATATATGAGCCACTAAATATTATACTGTTCACAGAAGCTGGACAAAAGGTTGGTTAAAGGAACTTTGAGATATGCGCTCAAGAATCATATGAAAACAACAGTTAAGCTCTTAGTTACGGTTATAGTGACAAAATTTCAAAAATTTTCAAATTGCAACACCTTTATCGAAATGGGATCGCCGTGTCAAAAAACCCTTAAAAGTGTTCGAACTGTACCTGTAGCACGAAAATCGGCTACGCAAGACAGGTTGAGAAGAAAAGTGAAAACAAATAAGGGCAGAGATCAATAGATAGAAAACATTTTATTGGGTTTCACAAATTTTCTACGTGACCTCCTTCACATATGATGACATTTTTGCATGCGGCAGATGGTGGACAGCACTGAAGCAAGTACCATGGCAAGAGGAATCGGTTGAACCTGGCTTCTGATGGCGTCTTTCAAATCAGAAACAATTTGCGATTAGATACATTCACTTTGAATTTGAGATATTCCCACAGCCAGAAATCCAGGGAGTTGAAATCGGGGGACCTTAGAGACCACGGAAACAGGAAATGGCGGGAAATAACTCTGTCACCAAACTGTTGCGTTAAGAAACGTTTTACTGCTGACCTCACATGTGGTGGAGTGCTATCTTGCACATACACGACGTTAGATGAAGGTTTCGGTGTTGCAAACGAAGACTAATTAGTCAACATTTCTAAATAGCGAGCACTCGTTGTCGTACACGTTTGTAGACCTTTGGCAGTAATCTCCTCCGTAATGTGCTCGTTATACAGCACCATACAGTCACTTTTTCTTAATGTAACTCAATTGTAACAAGATCAAGGACTTTCCGATTATATGCATACACTATGGATATTAGGTATGCTAACAACCAGAAATCGATTGGAGTGAGATCGGGAGACGGCAACGCCCACGTAAACGTGAAATGACTGGAGATAATTCTGTCATAAAACTGTTATGTTAAGAAGCGTTTGACATAAGACCTCACAAATGGACAGCACCATCTTGCATCCACAGAACGTCAGATATGGCATTCCGCTATAGGGTTACTTGAAATCCAAAGTGTATGCATCTAATGCGCAAACTGTATTTGATTTGAAAGATGCCATCAGAGGTCATGTTCAACAGACTCCTCTTGCTATGGTTCGTGCTTCATTGTTATACACCATTTGCCGCATGCGAAGTGTTATCGTGTGTGGATGAGGTTACGAGGAAAATTTATGAAAACACATTAAAATGTTTTTTTTTTTGTTGCTTCACTGTAATTATTGGTTGCTTTCATTTTTCTTTTTAGTCGGTCTAGCGCCAGCGATTTTCATTCTATAAGTACCGTTCCCAATCTATTTACGGTTTTTCGCTACAGCGATTCCATTCCAATAACAAAAAAAAGAAAATAGGTGCTGTCATTGGAAATTTTCGAAATCGCGAGATTGTGACTGTTACTGTTAGAATTTAGCTGTTGTTTCTCATATGAGTTTTGAGCGTATTCCGCAAAATACCTTAAACTAAAATTTTGTTCAGTTTCTGTGAACGGTGTGATAGCTCGCTCCTCATATATCGAGAAATTTTTTTTATTATCACCTTGTAAAACTCGTTTAATATATTTTACTAGGGACTAAATGGCAAATCATTAAAATTAGCTGAGACAAAGTAATTGGTAAAATAAGATTTAAAAATTTAATGAAAACCCTGCATGTGTGAGTGTTATGAGCTCTTCCAAAGTGCATTGCTCATTAGATCCCTAGTATTTTTAATGCCCTGCTCGTGGCCCAGTGGCCGCCGTGCTCGTGGGCAAGTGGCAACGAGCGTAGCTAACAAGCAGGAGAGCTGAGATGTATCCGTTGTTTCGAATCCGTTGCTGGCATTGCTGTAGTCACTGCTTTCAGAAACGGGGAAACTCAATGGCGATTGTAACAATGTGTGTAAACCATCTCCTCAATAGGAAGGTTGCCTGGTGGGAGTTATCTTGTTTTCGCCAGTACGAAACGTAAGTGGGGGACACCCCTAATGTCTATGACTACATAGTCCCTAATGTCTGGGACTATGTACCCCTAAAAATCCTCTTGGAAGGCACTGCCCTCTCCCTAACATATTTCGTTGAGGTGTTCATGAAATACACGAGGCTTACCGATGTTCCATCCTCAGCTTTTTAACTGATAGGGGGCTTTAAATAAGTTTTTTTAAACTGGTAGGTACGGAGATTAAGTATAGTGAAAAGAAAAGTGGCAACATTCGCAGCTAGCGTTCAGAAGGGCTCAGATTAAAATCTGCTGTCAGTGTTGTTGTAATTACTGCTTTCAAATAAAAGTAGATTAGATGGCGATTGTGACAATGCGTGTAAAGCATCTCGTCTCGAGACTGCCTGTTAGGAGTTGTCCGGGTTTTCTCTCATACGACACACAAATACGGAGCAGTTACCTCAAGTTACCGGAAGACATTATCCTTTCCTCAAAACTTGTCAGTGGACTATGCTCGTGGACTACATGAGAACCACAGATGTTCCACCCTCATCTATTTAACTGGCAAAGGAGAGGAGCTATAGTTCTAAGTAAGGGAGTGAGATGTGGAAAAAAGAAAAGAAATTTTTTTTAATTGATCTTGCTACATCCTCTTGCTGGACAATATCAATATGATAGCATGTGTAATGAGGTGTTAAATCTAAATAACAAACTGAAATAAACAATATAGCCGTGTACCTTCGCAGGAATTTATAAAAAGGAAAACAAATTTTTGAGAATTATAAATAATGCAGAGCAAATTGAACGTTTTTTAATTCTTTTGTAGTTTTACTTTAAAGCTCATTTGAAAAATTTTGGGTTTCTAAGTGTAGTCTAAAGTTCACGGCTATCCTGCGAAAAAAAAAAAATGTTATCGTTTTAGTGAAGTTATAAAAACAAATCTTGATTTCTGGTTTCATAGACGAAAGTAGTTAAATGAAAATTCGGAAATATTTCTGTACAAACTGCACATTAACGAATTACCAACTACTAGCTTAAAAAAAAACCTACTTAAAAAATTTTTTTTAACGTGTAAAAATTAATAGCTGTTAAAATGAATTCCAGTAAACTAATTTTATACCCAAGTATTTGTTTACTCTAAATATTGTATATTTGAAAAATTTGATATATATAGCCATTTAAAATGTATTATATTTTTTTATGCAATATCAATTTATATCAATTTTTTATACATTATCAATTTATATCAATATTTTATTTTTTTATATAATATCAACTTATATTTTTTTGTATACAATTTCAAATTTTTTTTGTTTTTAAAATGTCAACTTGATTTGAAGTAATATCAACTTGATTGTATTTCTTGTAAATTTTTATTAGAGTTTTTGATACGATGCTTGTTCAATGTGTCTTCATTATTACTTTTCTACAATAATACATTGACAATTAAACTTTCAATTTATGTATAACTTTTAAGTTTTAATGATGTTAGAATTCATAATAGATTTAATGCCAACTTCACATAAAGTTATTTTAATAGATATAATATGTGTAACAAAAATTTAATTCGTATCATTTGTTCTTTTAACGACTGTTATAACTGATTTAAAGAAGAATTCTAATGCTTATAACAGGAGTGACCAACTCACGGCCCGCCTTGAACATTTTTCCGGCCCATGAGATTTATCCCAATTTTACAAAATATATTTATTTTACAATGGTCAAAGTAGTAAAAACCAATGTCTAAGAAAAATACATTTGTGCATCCATATATTCAAACATTAACTGTCGAAATGATGAGAAAAATTAATTTTGATTTTAAAGTAATATTCTAGCGAATATACGACAAATATTGCCTGTTTTATTCAAGAGTTTACAGTTATGAGTTCGCAGTATAATTAAATTCCATTCTGCGAACTCATGATGAGCGCGCATCTTGGAACATTTAATATAACAGGTAAATATTTTTTAATGATTTCATTTTTCATTTATTTCATTTATATTTATGTATTCTTTATATTTCATTTTTAGTGTTCTATATTTCTTTACAATGTGTGTTTAGTATCATTATTATTATATTATCTATGTCTACATGTAAGAATAATAGTAAACACAAAAATAATAACACATGATGTTTCAATTTTTCACTCCAAAAAAATGTTTATAGAGGGTCAAATCTAATATGGGGATATATAATTTTATATGCGGTCCGCGGAGTTGTGATGCATTTCCAAAGTGACCCGCAAGATCATTTGAGTTGGCCACCCCTGGCTTATAAAGTTCGTATATATCATTGAAGAAAAATTCCTTATCCTTTCTTTGACATAAAACAGTAATACAATATTTTTTTTTTAATTCATGATATTTCTGTTATATTTTTTTCTTATATTTATGTTTAAGACTTTTTTGTTTAAATAGAATAAAAATTTAGAATATCCATTATTCTGTATTGAAACTATCAGTAAAAACACAAACAGTAGTGTTTACGGGTTAGTTGTTTATCATAATTGTGATAGATTTTATTTTATCGTATTTCACTATCAGTTATATTATTATTATAGGTATATTTTTATTGAGAAGCAAATAAAAGATATTCTTCTTGCGGTATAGAACAGAATAGTAGTTTCTATCGCACTTTTTTTCACCAATTTTAGCATTTTTAATTCAACGAAAATTTTAATCAAAAATATGAATTAAAACATCGTTAGTGATAAAAGTAGCTCTTTTTTATTTTATTTTCCTGCATAATTAAATAGCGCAAATTATTACCATATTCACATTGTTAAAAAAAATGTGCGTTATACAAACGACGCAGTATTAAATGGTTTGTTAGGACTTAGCGCCATCTATCGATGAATAAATTATTTAAAATAAACTTTGGTTATAATGTTTGGTATAATGTTAATGTTTAATGGTTGCAAGTTAATATTATTAAAAACAAGACTGTAATTAAATTTTTATAACTGAATCTTAGATTCAGATTAGATTAGATTAGATTCAAATATCAGATTATTTGGTACTCAAATGAAATTATGAATCCTCTTATGATATTAACACGAAAGAAAACATCAGTTAATTCATTTTTGTTTAGATAACATTCTATTATCTGACAATTCGAAAAATATTTGCATTGCAAAAAAAATATATCCGAAAAATATTTACATTACTTACACTGTAAATGGAAATATAAATAATCATTCTTTACATGCGATGCCAAAAACTTATATATTTGACTCAAGATTTGGCTTCTTGAAAATTGATTATTAGTTTTGCAAAGATATAAATATCTCACAAAGATGAAAATAAAAAATAAACAATTTAACGAATGTCATTGAAAAGTATTCTAGCAACAAATCTCAATGAATAGAGCTTCTAATAAAGAAATGGTAAAAATTCGAAAATTAATTTTAAGATTTATATTAACAATACACAAGAAAATCACTTTATTTCATTTTATTTCATTTAAATAATAGTTTATTATTTTAAATTGATGACTTATTAATAATTTCTTTAAAAAAATTAATCCAACTTTTTTATTGTTTCATTTATGCTTATTTAGAGATTCTGGTATGTAAAAAAGTAAGAAAACACGTTATAATAAAAATTATTTCACTTTATTTAGGCACAGTGCTGAATAATATTTATTTATTATATCAAAAACTCCATCAATTCAATAGATAAAAGAGATTAATAAAAGGCAAATTTTTGACTGATATTATATTTTAGACTGATGTTTGTTATTAGTTTGGCTATTTATTTTTTTTTAAATTCCAAACTATAGATATTATTTTGATAAATGAAGAAATTAATCTTTGAAAATGCTGCTGTGGATTTTCATAAATAGACGGTAGATTTTAATTTAATATTTTTCGACTTTAAATAAAATCATTCACAAAATAATTCATATTTCTTTTAAAAATATTTGTGATTATTGGATTGTAACGAGTTTAAAGTTATTAGTATGTGACGAATAAGAATTAATTGAACAATTATTTAAAACGTTTAAAAAACTATTTTGTAGCAGAAGTCAACTGAATATTTTACAGTTATTTTCTCATTTTTCTGTAACCGTTTTAAAATTCTAATAATACATTTTAAAGGTAATACATATACTTTACCATTTTAAAAATTAAATTCATGAACTTTTCAAAAGAATGTATAAATAAAAATATTTCAACTACAGTGATTTCTTTTATCTTGCCCTTGTCAAAAAATGTTTGATAATTTATCTTGATATAACTTTATTAATTTCTTCTTATATCTAATATCCAGTTTGTGCGATTTTTTTATTGTGCATATCATTGTCTGTATTTTATATGAGTAAGTAACAAGATCCGACTTCGTAATATGCACCATTTTTTTTTCCATTATCACTTTATATGAACGGCTAGTTGAAACTATTTTCTTGGGGGTAATATCATTCTAAAAGTTATTTAAACAATTTTATTGAATTTTTGAGACACTTTTTCATCGTCATTATTTTAGTTTTAATTGGAAGATAAAAAGGAAATAGCCTTCTCGAAATGTTGTATTTTTAATGACAGTTTTTTTTTTTTTAAAGATCTGTGTTAAATTTAAAAATAATAAGAGGATCATTTAATTAACATAAAGGGATATAAAAATGAGTCTTTGAAAGAATTTTGTGCTTATTTTTAACTAAAAAAATTAGTAGAAGACAAATCTATTTTAATTATGTTATTTATCATTGATATATCGTATATTGGTAAGTAGCAAAATCCGATTTCGTTATATGGCCCGGAATTTATTTAGTTAAATATCACTTTATATGAATGGCTAGTTCAAACTATTTTTTTTTTTAAGTTAATATCATTCTAAAAGTTATTTAAACAATTTTATTGGATTTTTGAGACACTTTTTCATCGTCATTATTGTTTTAATTTGAAGATAAAAAGGAAATAGCCTTCTCGAAATGTTGTATTTTTAATGAAATCAAGTGCTTATTTTTAACTAAAAATATGTAAAAAAATTAGTAGAAGGCAAGTCTATTTTAATTATTTTATATACCATTGATATATCGATACATTGATATATCGTAAATAACAAGATCCGACTTCATTATACTATATGCATCATTTTTTTCCATTATCATTTTATACGAACTGGTAGTTTAAACTATTTTCTTGAAAGTAATATTTTTCTAAAAGTTATTTAAACGATTTTATTGAATTTTTAAGAAGCTTTTTACTTAGATTACTGATATATCATAATGTTAAAAACCTGACATTGTATAACCTACTGTTGGAAAAACTTCAAAATAGAACTCTAGTTTTTGAATCAACAATCAATTTATTAAAGCTCTAAAGAGATCCTTTTACTTTATAATGCTCTGTTACAGGCACTTTATATAATACTTTAACCTATACTCATTCACAATCACACCAATTCTTTTTCGGACATTTCAGAAGAAATCAAAGTAAATTAAAGCAAAAAGTTTCTTTATACTTTTGTTTTTCAGCCTCGAGTTTTCCTTTCACCATTATTGAAAAAAAAAAGTCAACAATCATCCCGTTTACAGGATGCAACTTTAGTCAAAAAGACTTTCGGAATGATCCAGTGACTAAAGATCACTCCGAGAATATTTTCAAGATTCATTTGTTCAGCAACAAAAGGGTCCATTACTGATTCTCTTTAAATAGGGTTGATGCTAGTTGGAAACGAATTTTGTGATTAATATGAAGAAATTATGGGGAGAAAAAAAAATGGAAGATCATTGTATTCACTTGTTTTGACTGAAAGAATGTGAGTATCGAGATAGTACGTATTTGACCCTCATTGTAAGCAGTTGAAGCAATTTAAAAAAGCTTTTTATAGGACTGCCCCTCCTTAGTCAGTACTTATAAACTTCCATCAAATATATGGCAAATAAAATGATCCATGAAACAATAACAAATTATTTCCTTCAAACACTAATAAGGTATTTATCCAAATGGGCTACGCCTCTAATCGTTAACAGGAAAAAGTTAAAAGTCTCCAATATAACAATGTTATTAACTCTGTATACGTTTATGTCCATATTCCTCTTTCGCCGTACATGTGAGATAAGGAATCACCAAAAGAGATTCCAGAAGCACTTTTTATTTACTTCAAAATTATTCGTAACTTATTTAATTCAAAAACTTATACTATTGTGTCCAAAAAGTAAGACCCCTTTTCAATGTAAAATTCCTGGGACTTATGGAGTTTCAATTTTGTTTTCTTTTTTAGGTTGCTGGCATTGTTTGAGTTACGCTTGGCTTTGGGAGACGTTAAAACTGATTCCGGTGATTTTTGAAATGTCTGAATTAATTGAACAAATAACTTGCTTTAAATTTTGTTTGCGGAAACGTATAGAATGTTGCAGAAGGCATTCGGTGAGCATTCAGATACAACACGACACCATCAACATTATCAAAAAATATTGAACATATATTCATTCTGAATTATATATTTCATGGACACGCTTTTAATTACTTAAAAGTAGAAATACTTCTGTGTTCAAAAAGTAAGACCAGTTTTCAATTTAAATTTCCCAGGCTTATGGAATTTCAATTTTTTTTTCCTTTATTAGGTTTCTGGCACTGTCCTTGACATCTGTGTGAAATTTGACGTCAAAATATTCATTAGTGTTTGAGTTACGCTTGGCATTGTGAGACGTTAAAACCGATTCCGGCGATTTTTGAAATGTCTGAATTAATTGAGGAAAGAACTTGCATTCAATTTTGTTTGCAGAAACGTATAGAATGTTGCAGAAGGCATTCAGTGAGCATTCCTATATCGGAAAGAAATGTGCCCTCTGGTCGACCATCAACCTCAACCGACGAGGCGCACGTCCAAAAAATTAAAGATTTGATGCTTGCAAACCGTCGACTTACAATTAGAGACATTGCTGAGGATGTTGGAATTTCAAAAGTATCGGTCAATTCCATTTTGGGCGTCAAACGCGTCAAATCTCGATTGATACCGAAAACTCTGAATGTGCCAGCTCGCACTGCATTGATGCTTCGTGACGTTTTCGCCACAAAATGAAACCCATATCGTTCCACAACTACCGTATTCATACCGTGCGACTTCTGACTATTCCCTAAACTCAAAAGACCACTCCGGAGACACCGTTTTGAGTCCATTGAAGAGATTCAACGTGAATCGCAGTACGCTTTGAAGGCCATCCCAGCCGATGACTTTTTAGCATGCATTGAGGATTGGAAAAAAAGTTGACATAAGTGCATTGTGTCCGGAGGGGATTATTTTGAAGGCGATGAATTAAATTTGGAAGAATAAATAAAGAGTTTTTGAAAGAAAAAAATAATTGGTCTTACTTTTTGGGCACAGTAGTACGTCAATATTTCTCTCTCGACATTCATATGAGATAAGCAATCACCAAAATAGATTCCAAAAGCACTTTTTATTTGCTTCAAAATTCATCGTAACTTATTTAATTCAAAAACTTATAACTTCATTAAACTTTAGAGTACATATTTGATAGATTCAAAATGGGTTGTTTTTTACTTTAATTTTTATTAGTGGTTCTTAAAATCACGAAAGGCTATGGAGAAAAATTAATTTTAGGAAAATTTTAGTGAAAAAAATTGGAAAATCATCACTTTTTAACTTTTATTTTCTTGTTAAAAGTTAATCTTTTTAATTTTTTTGTCTCTTTTTAACTTTTGTCTCTTGTTAACCTTTTTTTATTTTTTTTTCTCTGTCATTTTCCCATTAAAAGTTAACCTTTTTAACTTTTTGTCCCTTTTTTACATTTATTTTCAAGTTAAAATTTAATTGTTTAAACTTTTATTTTCACTTTAAAAGTTAATCGTTTTAACTTTTTATTATTAATATCGTTTATTTTTTTCATCTTTAAAAATTTTTTTTACAATGTTGTAACGTCAATTTTTAGTTCTTGTGATTGTATATGCATATTTTTTCAAAGATAGCTTATTACATTTGTATAATAAAATATAGATCTCATACAATGTTGCTTTCATATTTTTTGGCACATTGATGGTAGGGTTCGTGAGAAATTCTTAAATGTGAAAGGGGGTGATTCACTAACTAGGTCCCTAATAAAAAAAGGGGCTAGGCCATTAACAAATAGAATTTAAGAATCACTACTTCACATCTCACCTCACTTTCGCATCCCGGGCTATGTACCCCTTCATATAAAAAGATGATGGGATAAAAACAAATGAAAAAAAAACTCCCAATTAAGGAATTACAAGAATACATTGAATTTTAGACAGATGAAAAAAATGATATGATATTATGTATCTAACATAAGCATTATCCGAGAATTATTGCACACATTACAAAATTATATTTAAAAAAACTATGATCAGTGGTTGTCCAGTACTACTAACGCAATTTCTAATTTTTTTAAGGATTGATAACTTTTTAATTATGAAATTAATAGCACTATACTTCAACTGCTATTAATTTATTAACTCTTCAGGTCCTTGCCAATACATGGCCGATATCGAGTATTGGTTGAGAATACTACAAACAACAAAGAGAACTTATATCAAAATTTATTTACATTTAATTGAATTGTATGTTAGTTATTGCATCGTTTGAAATTTGTTTCATCCACATACAAAATAATTTTTTTTTATCCAAACATGTAAATATTTTTTTATTTAAATAAAGAAACTCGTTAAATTAATTTGAAAATAAAATTAATATTGACTTTCTTGTAGTAATATTTAATTATAATATAAAAATGTGTTTTTTTAAAAAATATTTTGACTAAATATTGCTGTTTCCAAATCCCAAGAACTTTTTACTTGAGATCATTTGTAGTTTCCCTAAATAATAAATTTGCTATTTTAATATACATGGGCAATTATTATTGCTATATGGGCAATAAACTTTTAGAGCCCTTCATACCTCAGCAGTAATTTACCGAAAAGTTTGTTAACTTACAATTTAATAACATCACCTACAATTTGTAGAACAAAATTAAAACCATAATATAAGAGTGAATTTCAGTAATTGCAAGAATGTTTTTTAAAAAATCAATTGATTCGATACTGATAATTTCTTTGCTTCTTAATTTATAAGAATGTGTTTAATCTTTAAAAAATTGTAGGTATATCACTAAAAGTTCTAAGCTGTCCTAATCTCAGACACAATACAATCTCAAAACTTACAAGCCCCATTCAAAAAGCAGACCTTATGAAACCAAAGGAAAGCTACATCCCCATGAAAGAATAGATCACACCTCAAGAGTGCAAACCTGATTCAAGAAACGTAAATAAATATAAAGATAATAGCTCTGTTATCCGTGTAATAAAAATAATGAAAGAAATATCCCTCACACCTTGTGAAGGCTATAATTTCCATTGAATTGTAGCTCCACTTTTTCATCCCAGTACTAATCAATGCTTCTGTTTCTGCCCCTCCTTCACACGTTTACCGGACAGTCGAAAAGGAACGCAACCACAAAACGCAGTCATCGTTAATTTTCTATTGACGTTCAAATAAATCGATGCTTTGGAACCCAACAGGGACCACCCATAAATTGAACATACATCAATTTAGGACAGCATGCTTCTAGAGTTATATTTTTGCGAAACGAATTCAGAAATTTGGTGAAACATTGCTATCCCAAATAGAAAAGGTTAAATTAACGTTGTGTGAGTGGCTTGGTGGCCAAGTGGCTAGCGCTCTGGCCTTCGAATCCTGACGGTGGCATAGATGTTTGTAAGTGGTTCGAAATCCACGTTGAACGGTAGATTCCGGTCTAATTAGCCTAAAGTGTGCATTAAAGGACCGCAGAGCGATGAACCAAACAAAGCACAATTACAAAATCACATATTTCATATACAACAGATAGCTATTAGCAGCGTGACATTACAAATTTCTTTTAACAAATTGGTTTATTATTCATGTAACATTATTTATGGTTATATTTAATTTTTATGTGATGAACTCATGTGTTTATCGGAATATTTTAAATCCATACATTTAGTTTCTACTGAAACAGAAAAAATTAAATATTATTTTATGATGCCAATACTTTTTCACATTGAATCATGATTATACATAGCTCAAAATCTGTATCTGTCTGTTAAACTGTAGGTCCCAGTCTGTTTAGTCCTCTTGTGCACAAGATGACATTAGAGCGACAAACCAATCTAAAGTTGTATAAATGCAATTCTTAGCTCGACTTTTGACCCTCCAACAGAATGCAGATATAAAATGCAAAAAATTGCTGTGATGTTCCTGCTTGTTGCCGGAATCGAACTGTTACTGTCCATTTCCTAGGAGGTGGCTGTGATAATTCGTGTCAGCATCTCGCTCCGACATGTACAGTTTTTCTCACATATGAAAAGTAAATGCAGAGGAACTTCCCCTAAAAGTGCGTTTGGAAAACAATAATTTTTCTCTACCCATCAGAAATTATTCATGCTTACGGGGGAATGAAATTCCTAATGTGAAAAAGAAGTGTGGTTGGTAATTTGTAAAAGAAAAATTGTAGAAATCATTAGAAAAAACATATATATTAAGTGACTTATTTAAACTGTAGTAATAAATAATACAACTTTTCACAAAGCTTCCACAAAGATGTAAAAAAAGAAAGACATAAATTAAGAAATAAATACTACTATGTTTTGAATGAAATACAATTATCCATTATAATATAACTATATACAAAGATAATTTTTTAATTTTAGAAATAATTAAAATCTCATTCAGACAATATTATGAAAAAATATGGATTGCTATACCGCTGTACTCATATCATTATATTGGACAAGTTAATTATATTACCAAGTACTCATATCATTATATTGTACTCATATCATTAACAAGTTAAAATATTTTTCACTACATATTGAACAATAATTTTAAATAATTGAGGATATTAAGAAAGACGTAAAAAAGGTAAGACGTAAATTAAGAAAGAAATACTATGTTTTGAATGAAATACAATTATCTATAAATTTCTGGAAAGATAATCTGCTAATTTTAGAGGTAATAAAAATGTCATTCATTTTCCACAGCCATTGTGGGGTAAAAAAAAAAGATACAGAGATACCTTGGCAATTGAGGATGGTCCCTTTTTGAATCGCAATTTGGAAAAGGCCCTACTAGGAGGAGTTAGTTCCATTTGTCTCCGAACTCGAGTGGAATTCATACAGAGACAAAATGATGTTTAAATGAGCGATGGATTTGTCCAGCGATTCGGCTTAATCCAATTACGCAATAAATCTAACAGTCGCTCCCATTTCATGCCGGTCCTGAAATAAACCCATAAAATAAAACAATATTAATAATAATCACTTTCGAGGTTGACCGATTTGAACACCTCGCGCTCTTTGGCGATTTATTTCATTTCAACTGCTAAGATGAGTTTCTTAAATTGCATCTTAACAGCTAGGCACACCCCGGCCCTTTTCAAGTTGGGGCGTTAATGCTACATTGTAATTATTTTATGGGTAAAGTATATAGGAAACTCGTTCTAGTAGTAGGATACGTTTTGTTGTTTTTAACATGTTTAATATATGAAATTAAGAAAAATAAGTATCATTTGTTCGTTTTCATTATTTTTTCATTCGGGTCTTAATGTTGAAAAGTTTTTAATATTGAATATTGTTTTTAAAGGTATATTGAATTTCTTGCAATAAATGGAATGAATCAATGAATGATAAGTTGTTGTTGCAACTCATCCTCAGTGTTGTGCAGATAAATGATAAAGTGTATATTTTACATTGTTATATTTATTAAATGAATTTTCTTGTGATACAATATCATGGACATTCGGTCAATACCGCATAAACTATGTAGAGTGAGAATCGTCTCTTTGAGTACATAAAAAGGGGACCATACCTCTACGCAGCATAGTTTTCTAGAAAAACGTAGGGAAAAAAGATCATAATGTCATATTCTATATATGGTTAATGAGCTTTATTGGAATCATGAGAAACTGCAGAATGGAGGAATGATCAGTTTTTGTTGTTGTGACTCATCCTCAGTGTCCTGCAGATGAATGATAAGTTGTATATTTTAGATTATTATATTTATTAAGTGACTTTTCTTGTGATGCAATGTTATGGGCATTCGGTCAATACCGCATAAACTATGCAGGGGGAGGTTTCTATGGGTAAATAAAAATGGATCGTACCTCCACGACGCATAGTTTTCAAGGAAAAAAGGACATGATGTTACATCCTGTGTATGGATAATGAGCTTTATTGGAATCATGTGAAGTTGCAGAACAGATGAGAAACAATCAGATTTAAGAAAATAAAAATAAAACAAAAATTGTACCCCTTGATTTGCGAAAAGAGTACAAGTTAAAGAGAGATGACGACAGGTACATGTGCCTGTTAAGCAAATGAAAAGCTGTCGGAAAGCTCACTTTTCTTTTTTTTTTAGCTATTATAGTTTATCCACCAATTGTGAGGAAGGTTTGGCAAGATCCAAACAGATTTATATAATAAGGGAGAAAGGTATTTGCGGAAAGGGTTCAATTACAACAACAAAAATAAATGTAGTTTTTATAAATTAAAATTTAAAATTGCATAACATCAAAAGAAAAATGGGACAAAAAAATTTCCAAAATAAATATTAATATTATTTCTTTCAGAACTGATGTGCGCCGAGTATATTTGACTAGTACCTCTAACAAATAATCAATTCGCCCGTTTCAGCTTTTAAAACGGATGTTTACTTTTCCACATGTTTGGTGATCGAACTATAGCGATCCTTGTAAAGTGATAATGTAATCCGTTCGTGACTATTGCGATAGGTACTTTATCTACGATCAGTGTAATAATAATGAATAATAATAGCGAGGACAGTATCATGAAATGTCATTATATCAGTGTACTGATACTGCATAATAAATTGCGAGGACTATATTATGAAATATATATCAATGTAGTAATACTATAAACTAAACTGTGAAGACTTTATAATAAAATATCATTATATCAGTAATGTAATACTGTACAATAAACTGCAAGGACTATGTTATGAAATATTATTATATCAGTTAGTAATAATGTATAATAAACTGCGAGGACAATATCATGAAATATCATTATATCAGTGTTATAATACTGTATAATATATTTCGAGGACAATATCATGAAATATCATTATATGTGTAGTAATATTGATCAATAAACTGCAAGTGCTATGTTATGAAATATTTTATCAGTTAGTAATGATGCATAATAAACTTCGAGGACAATGTCAAGAAATATCATTATATCACTGTAGTAATACTTTATAATAAACAGCGAGGACAATATCATGAAATATCATTATATCAATTTAGTAATAATATATCATGCCTCTCACTACCAAATATGCTGACATTCCGATGCCCAAACTGGATAACAGAGAAATAGTGGAAGATTCATTTAAAAATATACCTCAGTAATGCAAAAAAAAAAAAAATTAATTTTAATGACTTATTTTTATGTTATTTGAAGTGTTGATTAACCAAATTAAAGTTGATCCCCAATTCCAGAGGATTGCACATTAATCTACAGTTAACTGAAATCATGAAATTTTGACAATCAATATTAACCTATGTGTGGAAATTACATTATTTCGTAATTTGACTCAATAATAAATGAACTATTTTTAACTCAATAATAAATAACTTATTTTTTAAACACCACCACATTTTTTTTTTTTTTTTTTTGTCTGTCTGTATTTGTGGGTTTTTTTTTTAATGATTATTGTTGTAATATACTTACTCTATTAATTAAATATGATTTGCTAGCTCATCTAAATAATGCTTTATTAATATACTAAATTCTTAAATTTAGACTGTGATTTGTGATATTTACTAGCAATAAGAATTCAAATCTATAAAAAACACCTCTTAATTCCCGGAAGGTTTTTTCATCGTTAATCTGCGTAATCTCCGCAATGTTGATGAAAAACATGTTGATGAAAAAGCGGTCTTATATGGATCGCTCCATATAAGACCGCTGGGGTGTACATTTAATCCAGCTGGCGACTTATAACGACTTAAGAGATGTGTTAAGAGATGCGACTTAAGAGATCCTGAACTGAGCTCAGTATAATGTCAATAACAGATGAGACGTTAAGGCGGCTTGAATTGATATGTGTTTTCTAGTTTTTACTTAGTATAGTAATAAGAGAAACAAAAAATTTTTTTAATATAATGTGTGTCTCATTGGTGTAAATATAATATTTACGCTAATGAGTGTTGAAAAGACGTTAGTTTTAATAACTTACATTTCAATTTCTTTAAAATTACCATTTGAGAGATTTTTACAAAAAAAAAAAAAAAAAAAAAAAATGTCTTATTTTCTCTCTTTCTCTAAATATTGAATTAAATTTATTTTTACTATTTATTTGTTGTACATCCATCTACTTAATCATGAACCATGAATTTCATTTAAAATATTTCAAAGTGTAATTTAAAAGTGTCGAGTTAATTTATGGAATAAGATTAATTATTGCGGGATTTCGGGTGTATATACGTACCATTAACATCCTCTTTCCTTAGTGGTACGCCGTTAATACAAAACCGTTTCTCTCTTAATTCTGAGTTTATTAGATAAGAGATGACAAATTTTCGACATTTATATTTACGTTTCAAATACAAGATCGCATCTAATGTCTGTAACATTTATTTTGGTTGATTTGATTTTGGTTAAGAAAGTAATGATTTAGATATGCAGATAACGAATTTTTGGGTTTCTTTATTCACATTTTAAGTACAAGATTGTATCCAATGTCTGTAAAAGTTTTTGTATAAGTAGCTATAATTGTGATTGACAAAAGTAATGACTTAAATAACCCTATTTATAAGTAAATCATTGGGAGATTGAGTATATTGCCTCTTGTGCTCGTTTAATTTATCAAAAGATAGATGATAGTATTTATTCTAATAGATTGGACGCTGGAGAATGGGTCTCCATTAGAAAAATGAAATCCGATTCTGAAGTATAAGGCTCCATTAGAAAAATAAAATCCGATGCTGGAGTATAAGGCTACGTTAGAAAAATAGAATCCGATTCTGAAGTATAAGGCTTCATTAGAAAAATAGAATTGGATGCTGGAATATAAGACTTCATATGAAAAATAAAATTGAATGCATGAGTATGAGGCTCCATTAGAAAAATAGAATTGGATTCTGGAATATAAGGCTTCATATGAAAAATAAAATCGGATGCGTAAGTATGAGGCTCCATTAGAAAAATAGAATTGGATGCTGGAATGTAAGGCTTCATATGAAAAATAAAATCGGATGCGTAAGTATGAGGCTCCATTAGAAAAATAGAATTGGATGCTTGAGTTATGAGATTTATAAAGTTCGAAATGTCAAAACAACATAAAATTATTAACCCCATTTTATGGCTGTATTGAGTAGCTGGTGTGCACAAGGACAAGAATTCGATCTCTGTTTATGGTGTGCGTGGTATTATTGTTTTCTAAAATAAGTTAACTGCGGTGCTGGCTGTGAAGTGTATGAGTATCCCACATGCAAGTTTAGAGCAATTATTCCAAAACATTTCTCGGTAGATATTAATCTTCCTCCTCTAAACATCAAGAACTGGTCCTAATATATGTACTTAGAGGAACATAAGATGTCTGATATCATAAAAATCTAAATCCGAAACTAGTTAGTAGATTAGTGAGTTTATTCACAATGCAGATTTTGGTCATGAATATGGAAATTATAATGGCTAATAATCTCAAACATTATGTAGATTTTAATAAGTGTGTTATCATGAAGAAATAGACATTATCTTACGCTACTGATAAGCCTTTTTTTTTTTTTTTTTTTTTTTGTCGTCTTCTGTCATAAACGTATTAATTTTCTAAGCTATTTAAATTGAGAACAAAATTACACATTTTTTAATAACATATTTTCAGATTTAAAATCAATAAATAAAACAAATGTAAATGTATTCCTTTAGGTGGTTTAGTAAAGTTTTTTTTATGTGTGTGAATTTTCAAATGTTTTTTGCTGTATTATTTCAATCAGATGTCATCAATAAATGACTACATATTAACTAATAATGCCACAGTCAAGTTTACAAACATTTAGTAATAATATTAAAAAAAAATTAAATTTAAGCATTTCGTGATGGCAGACGTCAAAAGTTCTGTGTGGGTCTGCTGTGAAAAGCACTGTTTCTTTTGTAATAGTTGTATCCCTACCTGTAATTAAAAATTTTACTTGATTTTGTTTACACTACTCTTATATGAGTAGTCTTCTAAAATATATTTTTTTCAATTTCATATGTATTGCTTTTACTGATTATTAGTTAATATGTGTCATTTATTGGTGACATCTGATTGAAATAATACAGCAAAAAACATTTGAAAATTCACAGTGAGTCTTTACAGTTTAAAGATTAATAATAGTTTAAAGACTTTTAACTAATAATCAGTAAAAGCAATACACATGAAATTGAAAAATATATATTTTAGAAGACTACTCATATAAGAGTAGTGTAAACAAAATCAAGTAGAAATTTTAATTACAGGTAGGGATACAACTATTACAAAGGAAACAGTGCTTTCCACAGCAGAAGCACACAGATGATGTCTGCCATCACGAAAAGCTTAAATTTTTTTTTTTTCTATTATTACTAAATGTTTGTAAACTTGACTGTGGCGCAAACAGAACATACAAAAATTGACAAATAAAGTATAATTTAAAATGTCCAAATAATGTTATAATATTTTTTATTTTTTAACTAAATGCTAAATTATATATATATATATACATACATATATACACACACACATTTTTTTTTCGGATGAATATTTGAGACCTTTCCATTAT
Source organism: Caerostris darwini (assembly GCA_021605075.1). Classification (NCBI taxonomy): domain Eukaryota; kingdom Metazoa; phylum Arthropoda; class Arachnida; order Araneae; family Araneidae; genus Caerostris; species Caerostris darwini. The sequence goes on along the minus strand of BPLQ01011058.1, from coordinate 34,816 downwards.
TAGCATACATTCATAACAAATTTTTGGTTCTAAAAAGCATTTGTATTTTCGCGGCGCCATCTAGAGTTCAATTTTCATACTAATTGTCATGTCCTTAATTTTTATATCGGATGCACGAAACATCACCAATTTATCCGGTTTAAAAAGTCATAAAATTCAGATAATCATCTAATTAAAGTTTCTATAATGAATTAGAATCATACCGCAATGTCAAAAAAATGTCTTTCGTAGTCCAAATGTAGCTTTACCTTTTTTTAAATTAATATCGCACAGATTCTATTAAATAAATTATATAATAAATATAAATCAATATACGTTTAAACATGATTTCCCCAATTACAGTGCTACGACATGGCATTCTCACAACAAGTTTTGAAAACAGGTAAATAATCGTACAATAAAGTACATAATAGAGAATTTTTAAAAAATGAGCACTATTTTAACTTAATATTTTTCATTTGAGCATATCTTCCGTATTAGATCTGCGTACTGAGTTTTAGAATTAAGATAATTTTTAATTTATTTTCATGGTATATTAAATATGAAGAGCATGTTATCTAACTTGATCTTCATAGGCCGCATGAGAGCCAGAGCTGTTTAAAATACCGTCCAACAAGCGATCATAAATTTCCTTAAAACATTGAAATTCTTGTAATATAAAAATATATCAAAAAACTAACAAAACCCGGCAAACGCTGTCCTGCCAAAAAAAAAAAAAAAAAAAATGCATTGTAGAAAATTATGCACAGTGAATATATTCTCAATGTTCTAATATATGTGCATGCTAATTTTCATGGATATCATTTGAACGGTATATAAGATGAAATGCTACAGCACCATCTGAGGACAAGTAACAATAAAGTGGATAGTGTGAACCTATTTTCCATACTCGAATACATATTATTACCAATTTTCATAGCGATTGGTTGAATGGCATAGAAGCTGATATACTGCAGCACCAACTTACGACACAGGGGATAGCATAAAAACATTCTCTATGTTTTATCAAACATACACAAAAAAATTCATGACAAAATCGGTCCAGCCGTTTAGGAGGAGTGCAGTGACAAACACACGTACAGAAGAATTATGTATATAAAGATATTGCTTCGTTTCTTTTAAAAGTCGATCTAGATTTTCGCTTTTTATTTCTTTTTTTAATGCTTAAAATTCCTTTGACTGAAAAAAAAAATCAAAATTATGATTATTTGTCTTAGTGAATATTTTAAACTGTAGACTTATTACAGATACATATACAGGTTTAGGTAGTTAAATCCCCGAAGAAGCTTCCTCTCCGGTAATTACAGGTTTAGTAAAGTTAACAGAATGTATGCAATTCCCCATAAGTTGGTAAATTAATCAGAAAATATTTAAAATATAAGGGAAACATTTTTAAAAATCAGAAATTTAAACAAATAAAAAAATTACAAAATTAAAGTAAATTTGTGTGAGGTTTTTTTTTAATATTACAATGTGGAACACAGTAACTATATCTTTAATAACGGTATTCTACCGGTCATTAAGGCTATCAACTTAATGAAATGTACTTGATGAAATCTTTAAGTCGAGGAAAATTAAGAGTTTTGTGTAGTTCTACATTTCTTATGTTCCACATGGCATTTGTAATTTGTCGAATGGTAATATTTTCCGAGTGTATCAAGTATTTTAAAATTAGAATCTGAGGTGAAAGCAAAAACAGGACAAACATACAGTGGGCCACAAAATTGAGTATACACCTTAGAAACTTAGAGACTTTTTGCAATTAGAAATTAAATATTGCTTTAAGATGATTGAATTTTTTACCTTATATACTTTAGTCTATACTTTACCGTACTATACCTATAAAATTGTTACGTTTATTTATTTTTTACGAAAAAAAATAAAAGATCTGAGACGAGAGGAAAAACAACACCACAAAAATAAGTATACACCTTTATTAATTTCCTTTTAACGTACAAATTAATATTTTGTTGCATAACCTTTTGCTTGAATTACAGCTTGTAATCTTCTGGACATAGATTCTACTAGTGTTTTAGTGGTTTCAACAGAAATTTTAGCCCATTCTTCTCTCAGAACCTTCTTGAGAACTTCCTTGCTTGTGATTTCGTGCTCATGTACAGCTTTCTCTAATTGCGACCACAAATTTTCGAGGACGTTTAGGTTTGGAGACTGGGCTGGAGTGTGTAATTGCTTCTTGCAATGGTACAGCAAGTATAACTGCACAATCTTCGCTGTATGCTTGGGGTCGGTATCCTGCTGGAATATGAAGCTTGACCCAAGCCCCAACTTACTTGCACTTTTTTTCAAGTTATCATTTAAAATCCCCAAATATACATGTTTGTCCATAATAGCATCAATAAAAGCAAGCTCTCCAACTCCTCTAGCCGACGTACAACCCCAAACGAGGACAGATCCACCTCCGAACTTGACTGTCTTGATGGTGTGTTTAGGTGCCAGTGCTTTCCCAGCTTCTCTCCATATTTTAAATCGTCCATCGCTTCCGTAAAGATTAAATTTACTTTCATCAGAAAATATTACAGTGTTCCAGAAAGAAAATAGGCTTTAAACGATGTTCTTTGGCGAAAATCACTCTCTTTTGTCTATTCACATACTTGATGAGTGGCTTTCGTATTGGTGTACGGCCATGAAACCCATATTGGTGAAGGGTACGTCGAATTGTTCAACTGAGATCTTTTTCCCGATTGTAGAGGACATCGATAAAGCTAGTTTAGAGGCACTCACCCTCGGATCTTTCTTTACTGAGTGAATGATCTTCCTCTTCTCTGTAGTACTCAGTATTTCTTTAGGTCCTCTTCCAGGAATATTGGCCACAGATCCAGTTTTTTTATACTTCTGTAGTATTTTTTGGACACAACCATGAGTTACACCAATCAAAGAAGTGATTTCTCGAAGAGATTTGCTCTCTTTCGACAATTTTACAACCAATAAACGCTCAGATTCAGTAGTTTCTCTACGAGAGTTCATTTTACGATTTTTAATCAGAAAAAATACTATTTAAAAGCGTTGAAGTGCAATAGCACGTGTTATAAGCAGCAGCTACTCCTGAAACTCTTTAAAGAAAATTTGAAACTAAAAAAAGTGGTGTCATAATTTACAAATAGAAGAAGTGTATACTCAATTTTGTGGCATGGTTTTCTATCTTTTCTTCGAATCGCTTAACTTTTTTCGTAATAAATAAGTTAACTATAGAATTGTGTTATTATAGGATGGTAAAGCAGAGGTTAAAGTATCTAGGATAAAAAAATTTATCTATTTAAATCAATATTTAATTTGTAATTGCAAGAAGTCGAAAAGTTTTAGAGGTGTATACTCAATTTTGTGGCTCACTGTAAGTGATAACAGATCGAAGTACTGCTGTGTTTAAAAGAAGCTTATTTTCTATGCTCATGGAAGAGTGACAATTCATCAGAGGGTAGATTTTAAGGAGACAATTGCGGTATTTGTGCTTTGTGTAAGCAATGTACTTTTGCCAGGCACGATGTTGATCGAAAAAGGACCCTAAATAGATTCTTTACTAAATTTTTCTTAAGAGTGCATTTCCATTGGTAACGCGACGTCAACTTTGACGAATCAGATTAGATCAAATTCAAATTGATTGATTCATTTCTGTCAATCTCAATCGTCAATGATTCACTACTGTCAATCATTCTAATCTGATTCGTCAAAGTTGACATCGCGTTAGCGTTGCATTTCCAATGGAAATGCACCCTAACGACTAACGTTCAACTGAAATATTCAGGTGAAGTTTTAAGACAGTTTCTCTCTTAAATGCAGTCCAAGGAAGTTCAAAGATTAAATATCCTTGATATAAAGGTCGCCAAAAGGTAAATAGATGCTCAAATCAATAAATGTTACATAAAATAAATACATACATATGAATTCTGACTTACTCTAATTAATTAAAATGGAATTTATGTTTATAATTTTTATGAACGGATCTCTTTTAAATCAATTGTCGTACTGTACGAATACTTTTTACACTCACTGTACATATGAATTCTGACTTACTCTATTTTCTTCGCACTTCATCAAAGCATCTATTTCGAAGCCTGCTTTTCTTCTGCTGGCAAACGTTTAGTAGTTTGCTTAATATTAAATTCTAGTTATTTTAGGTAGCAACTTTTCAAGCTTTTCTAACCTAAGTTGTTCTTTGCATCCAATTTGCTTAGCCAGTTGAGTAAAAAAAAAAAATTTTTTTTTAGATTTTATCACTCAGTTGACAGAAAAACTGTGTCACATTGTAAATACCGTGGAACTCATCTAACTTTTGATGATGTTCGTCTTTGGTATTTTTCCATATGTAGGCTTCACATCGAGAAAGTTTGGTTTTGCCCTCTGATACTTCTTAATTTGAGTGTATCAGTAAGATTTTGTTTATTCTTGATAAAAGTTTAAGATTCTTTTTTCTCTTTTTCTTTTTTTAATTAAAAAACTTTATTAACTTTCTGTATTTCTTTATTTAATGAAAAGAAACCCTAATATTAACATTAGAGAGTTTTTGCATACCGTATTTTGGAGGTCCGTTATTTTCTTCTCCCTAGCGCGCATGCTCATAGGAAACATTATTACAGATACACATGCGCAATTTCCTATGAGCAAGCGCGCTAGGGAGAAAAAGCTAACGGACGTCAAAAAATACGGTATGCAAAAACTCTCTATTATCAGAACTAGAATAAAAACCTATAAAAAAAACCTTCAAGTGCCGTACATTCAATCTCCACAAAAAGAAGAAAGAAAATGGGACATTGCTCAAGATTCGAAGTGCGCATATACTACAGCAACGAAACTAGAAAATCAATAGACAAACACAAATATCAAAAGAGTGAACGACTAGAAATGCATCGACAGATAAGAAAAAAAAAACTCAAATATTTTTACAAAATATACAATAACAGGGTGTGAAACAAGTTGTCCGTTGAATCAGTGAAACCCAAAAGAAATTAATTGTAGCATCCTGAGGATTGATTTAATTAAAGAACACATATCCTGAGGATATTATAAACCATTTAACAAACTAGATGACTGGATTCAAGTAAAAAACTCATCCAGTGACAAAATATAGGAATACGTCACTAGTTGAGTTTTTTATTTGGATCCAGTCAGCTAGTTTGTTACATGTTTTATATATATGCAGTTAATTACCTTATCTTTCTGATTTGCGATTGTCTGCTGTCTACTTAGAACAGGGGTGGCCAACCTAAATGATCTTGCGGGCCACTTTGGAAATGCATCATAATTCCGCGAGCCACATGTAAAATTATACGAGTATATCCCTATATTAGATTTAGACCCACTACAGACATTTTTTTGGAGTGAAAAATCGAAACATAATGAGTTATTATTGCGGTGTTTACCATTATTCTCACATGTAAACATAGATAATATAATAATAATGATATTAAACGCACATCGTAAAGAAATATATAACACTAAAAATATATATAAATATAAATGAAACAAAAAGAAGTTAGTAAAAAATATTTATTTTACTAGTGCGATATTTGTTTGCACAAAAATATTATTTTAAATTCAAGGTTAATTTTTTTCTCATAATTTTGACAGTTAATTTTTGAATATATGGATGCACACATAATGTACTTTTTTAATATATTGGTTCTCACTACATTGACCATTATAAAATAAATATATTTTGTAAAAGTGTTATAAATCTCAAGGGCCAGAAAAATATTCGAGGTGGACCGCGGTTTGGCCACCCCTGACTTAGATGTGTCAAGTTATTTTGTAGTATTATCAAACCATCTTTGTAAAGTGAAGCGCACTTGGTCATTAAAAAGTTGAACAAAGCTTCCTTCTTTGGAAAATGACGTTTCAAGTTCCCTCGCCACGTGCTGCAATAGAAAAATAAACAATCTTTCCTGCGGATGAGCGAGTTGTTGCTATATCACTGGAAATGGATTGTTTTTCTAAACTAACATCTTTTTCCGTCTCGTCAATTGAAACTTCAGGGAGAAGGAAGTACTTAAACTGGCTTGCGTTTACTTAAACTGATGGAACTAAATGCTTAAGGACAGCCTGTTAAAGTACTTGCGTACTTCAGTGAAGGATTTCTTGAAAAGAAGACAGCCATCATGAATTGTGTGCAGGCTGCAGTGCAGATTTTGGTAACTTTATGGTTAATGGCTGGATATAATAATGGACAAGACATAATTATTTTCGAAAATGGCAGAAATACTTCAAGAAATAATTTAGCAGCAAATGTGACTGTAAGTGTATTTTTGTTTTTTAAAAAATTATGTAATTCGTTAAATTTCAGCTTCCAAAAAGTGATATATTAATAATGTATTTAACGAAATGTAATCCGTATATTGATTTTTTTAAATATAATTTAATTGTCTGATCTTCACCAAAATTATAGTTACTATAAAAAATTGTTTACTATTTTCAATCTTAAAATAACTTTTTTGTCTATGAACATTTTCCGTACGCTATAGAAAAAGTTATACATAATATTGAATTTGTAAAAATATCTTTTCCTGTAACTTTGTATGTTTCAAATCTCCTTTTTGTATAGTAAATTATATTGACTTTGATACTTAACATAAAATACAAGCTTACTTATATTTAATCTTTTGAATCTAATGAGTTCTAATCAGTAAAGGGTCATTCATGTACTTCAAACTCAATACATTTTTTTACATAAAAATAAATATATTTTATACATATTGAATTATACCTTTTAATATATCAAACTTCTTTTGTAGTTTTTAATTAATTAATTAATTCTAAATAATTTAACGATTAAGCCGAGATTGTATAATATTTATATATTAAAATAATTTTATTCACATTTTTGTATACAATAAGATCGAAAACATTGATATAATAAACATATTTTGGACCTAATCCCAAATTTCTTTTCATAGATATACGCATACTTTAACTCGCAAACAAATTTTTTTTGGAACAAATCTGAATCCAAAATTAATGAATTTAGCTTGATTCTTATGAATAGATTGAATTTCGTGTCTAGTCGTCTTATTGAATTTAGTTAATCTAATATGACTTAATTTAAAAAAAAACATGTAATCTACTATTTATCTTTTACTAATTGATTTTTTTTCGTAGATACCAGAAAAGCTCTTAATAAGAATGAAAGATGTTGTGAATGTAACTGATTTGCTTAACAGATTTGTTCGAAGGATTGATTCTAGTGATGGTATGTTCTTTGATTAGGTTATTAGGAATTAGGAATTGTTCTGAATAATAAAACAAATGAATATTCATAGCAACAAAATAGTTTTATATACTTAAGAATAACTTGGGTAATTTCTATCTAAATACTAGATATTTTTAACAATATATTTATCGCTGACTCGAAAATGAAATAGTTAAATAAAATCATTTAATTAGTGATTTTATGGTCTTACTTCAAAATAGTTGAAAAACTGAGTTAAAATCGTATAAGTTTAAAAGCCAATTCCTATTAAAGTTAAATAGATTCCAGTTTAAAGTTCTAGTAGATTTTCTGATCGCTCGTACAATGTTTAGTTCAACGCGATATTAAAAAAAAAAAAATTAGATAAATAGATAAATTGAAATAAAGCAGTGTCAGCGAGCATACATCTCAAAGCATCAAGTCAAGTTATCAACATTATATTAAGATTATTGAATCGCCTCCAATAGTCTTAATGCATCGCTTTGACATATATTGAAAAATTAAAGCTAAAACTTAAAATTCATTGTAATGAATTACTTCTAAAAAAGAACTAAACAATGTTAAAATATATACAAATATAGCTATAATCCAGAAAACGGTTAATTAAGTCTTTACTGGTTTTTGATGAATATTAAATTTTTAATAATAAAAATAATTGTGATATAAATTTATTAACAATACTTTAGCAATAATTCATTATTACTTTAAATCCTGTTCTCTAATTAGGTTCTATTTCTATTTATTTCTAGATGAGGAATCCGCTATTTCTGGTAGTAAGTATTTTGTTCGAATTATATTATGCAATTCATTTTACTATTATTCAATTTTAAAATTGTTATGCATTGCTTAAAAAGTCATTTATATTCCATTGTTTGTTTCAGGACGCTCCAATGCTCGTAAGTTTAATTTATATTTTAATGAAATCACTATATTTTATTAAATTATCAAATTTTAATGTTTACTTACTTAATTTCTTCCAATTTTTATTAAAGGTGCTCCATCAATTGATGAACCTGCAATGTGCGAGCCGGAGCAACAAGTTGTCGAGTTAGAAAAACCAGGACATGGTGCAGTACTTTTGTGGCCCCCTTGTGTTCGGGTTCGTCGTTGCGGAGGGTGCTGTACTAGTAAATTGCTTACTTGCAGTCCTATAGCAACTTCTCTTTATAATGTTTCAGTCAGTAAAAGTTCCTAATCCACATTTTTGCCTATTATCATACCATTAACTTGAAGTTTTATTCTTATGCTATAATGACACAAAATCATAGTTTCTACGAGAAAATACTGTAACATGTTTCATTCCTGAATAATATGTCATCAAATAGTACTCTACTAATAAATGTAAAATGTATATTAAAACTAATTGAGGATAATTTTATAATGTATAATCTATAGCATACTATTAAAAGAAAATTCATTGTCTATTTGAATAAAAATAGATGCCAATTAATCCCATATATTCTAATAAAATGCTATGATTGATTCATTTTAACATTTAGTTTATTTCCTCGTGAAATTCTATGAATAGAAATCCCAGTTGAAAATGGAATAGTATTGACGAAATGATGTTGAAAATGGGATAGTATTCTTGAATCTGGCCTTAAAAAGTTTATTATATCGATGCCAAATCACGTATTTCAAGTTATTCAGAAAAATATGTGAGCAACATGTTACTAAATTTGCTTAAAATTTCTTTTTCCACATGTGGTCTTATAATTATGTACTTTGACTTGTATTTGTGCCATTTTGTCATGTTTCTGTTATATTTTTTAGTGAATTTCTTGCATGTAAGTTGCTAATTTTTATTTAAAACTTCCATGTACTTTTATAAAGTAGTTTTGATTTTGATTTAAATATTTTACGTACTCTTAAACTTTTGTAACCACTGTAGATGCAAAGTAGACATTAAAACAATGAGTTAGATGTAATAAGTAAAACTATGTATAATTTTATAAAATTAGCCTCATAGCGAAGGCTCTTCAAAGAAATTTACTAATTTCCCTGCCAATGAAAATTTCTGTGATTTAGAACTTATTTCTATAACTCTCATCTTACAATTTCCTCTTTTATAAACTAGGTCCTCAGACTTCAGTATAATTTTCAAACACCCGATGCATTTGAAAGTCTAGGTACACGAATTATCTCCGTCGAGCAACACGATCGATGTGCCTGCAAATGCAAGCAAGATGCGAACAGCTGTAGCGATGTTCAACGATTCAGTGAAGATGAATGTCAGTGTGTATGTATCAATCGAAATGAAGCTTCTGAATGTACAGGACATCGGAGAATTTGGGACAGCATAGATTGTGCTTGTAAGTGTAGAAGAATTATGAACTGTTCAACTGGAAACTACTTCAATCCTCTCAGATGCAGGTGAGAACAAGTTAAATTTGACCTTCAAATTGTTATAGAAACATGATATCTTGTTTATTAGATATAGAATATTGGTATCTCAAATTTATTTTGTATAACTAGTGAATAAGCTGACTCGAGTTGATAGCCGCTTATTGCAGCCACTTCTTTGAAAAATAAGCAAATTTGGTAACGATTGCCATAGAGTATCTGGTATCGGCTCGATCTGTATGGTAGTTTTCCTATTTTATTCTTATAAGACTCATGAATAAGAAGCCCACATCCTTAAGTCTTTATGAAAGGCAATACTTCTCCATCACAGGGAATATCATTGATTGTCTCAATCATCATCATGTTTTTCATAGCACCGATTATTGTACACGCCATCAGCAGAATTGAACTTGTATTCCTTCGCAAGCGCTAACTAGAAGTCATGAGTGAGACGAAGTATCGCATATATATGCCCCTGATGGATTTAAAAAACATCTTAGGATGTCAAAATGTTAGTCGCACTGCATCACTCGAGATAACAGATTTAATTTTCACGATTTAGCTGCTTTGGTTTTGATGAATACATCAGACAAACAGTAAATTATGGATAGAGAGGTAAAAGACAAATTAAATTTCTGCAGTCTCTTATCACCCGTTTACATCTGTGTGATAAAAGTTTGCATACAACAGATACCTAACATTAATATTACATATTTCATATGCTAAAATCTAATTTCATTCTTAAATTTTGAAGAGAAAAGTAAAATGCTATATTTCTGTAACTAGTTTTACATCTACAAAATAGTTTGTTGTACTTGCGGAAAATTAAAACATTGAATCAGTTTTTAATAGGAGGTGGAATACATCAAAATAAAATGATTTCATCTTAGAGTACTTTATCAAATGTAAGGTGTTGAGGCAGAAACGTATGCTAAAACACAAATATGATGGTAACACATGACAAAAAAAATTTTAAATGGATATTTAATTAGAAAAGATACATTATTGGATATTTACAGGATTTGCTCATAAGAGTAAACGCCAATGGTAGCGTATCTTTCGCAGAGTGAAAGGAGTGAATCGCATACATTTTTTGGAAGATGTTAAGAATCTTTGCTTCCAAATTGCTGCAATGACACTAATAATTCTTGCAAGGTCATCAATTTCCTAAAAAGAATGTTACACTATTCTAGTTAGATCTTACCCCTTAATCTAAAAACAATTAAAACATACCTGATGTCTGTAATAACATCAGTGTCCCATATATATTGGCTCGTAAATGTAGTTTATAGTTTTTAGGTAGTTTTTTACTTCAAAAGGAAAATGGATTTGCGTTCCCTTATTCAAGAAATATATATGCATCTTCAGATGATTAATGAAACAATTTGTAAAAAAAACTGAATTTACAAGGGATCTTTTAGACTATATGACTAAATTAAAGTCATGGATTACATCAACTCAAATTTCAAGAAAAGACGCAAGATTAAAAACACTATGGCTCTGCGTGTGGATTTGAAGTGTCCCATTCAAGTGCATTATGAATAGCATGCGAAGTTGATTTCGTCTTTGAACAGAATAAAAAGCTGCAAAACTACTCTAGGACGCGGCCTGATGGCCAGTTGGCTCGCGTTCTGGTCTTTAGTGCCACAGGCTTCATGTCGAATCCTGGCGGTGGCATGGATGTCTGTTAGTAGTTCGGAATTCAAGTTAAACTGTAGTCCACGGTCTAATTAGCCTAAAGTGTGCGAAAAAATGACCTTAGAGCGAAAGCCTAATCTAGGACGTATTATACACAATACAAGCGAAGAAAATTCATGTATATTAAAAGTTCTTTAAATTAAATTGCTCCTTACTTAACTTTCTTAATATAGTGGTATGAGCCGTATCACAGCTATGACGTACAACTCATCTATCCCCTTCTAAATATTTCACCATATCCAGAATATTATATTCGGTGATATATATATAATATAACATATTTGAACGATATACATCACACCTGTCTACCATGCCAACATAAATTTTATTTTGTGTGACATAAATTTTTATGTATAATATTCAGGAAGTCTTTGTTGTTTTATGTATAAAAAGCTCTTTTTCGTGTATGCTATTGTGCCCAAAAAGTAAGACCAATTTTTTTTTTTCGAAAACTCTTTATTTATTCTTCCAAATTTATTTCATCTCCTTCAAAGTAATCCCCTTCGGACACAATGCACTTATGCGAACTTTTTTTCCAATCCTCAATGCAGGCTAAAAAGTCATCGGCATGGATGGCCTTCTAAGCGCGCGGCCATTCATGTTGAATCTCTTCAATCGACTCAAAACGGTGTCCCCGAAGTGGTCTTTTGAGTTTAAGGAATAACCGGAAGTCGCACGGTGGGAATACGGTGGTTGTGGAACGATATGGGTTTCATTTTTGGCGAAAAAGTCACGAAGAATCAATGCAGTGTGAGCTGATGCATTCAGTGTTTTCGGTACCAATCGAGATTTGACGCGTTTGAGGCCCAAATGGAATTGGCCGATCATTTTGAAACTCCAACATTATCAGAAGGTCTCTAATTGTTAATCGGCGGTTTGCAAGCACCAAATCTTTCATTTTTTGGACATGAGCTTCGTCTGTTGAGGTTAATGTTCGACCAGAGGGCTTTTCGTCTTCAACGCGCTCTCTGCCTTTTTTGAACTGTTTATACCACTTCTATACTCTTCTTTCCGATATAGGAATGCTCACCGAATGCCTTCTGCAACATTCTATACGTTCCCGAAAACAAAATTGAATGCAAGTTCTTTGCTCAATTAATTCAGACATTTCAAAAATCGCCGGAATCAGTTTTAGCGTGTCACAAAGCCAAGCGTAACTCAAACACTAATGAATATTTTGACGTCAAATTTCACACAGATGTCAAGGACAGTGCCAGCAACCTAAAAGAGAAAAAAATTGAAATTCCATAAGCCTCGGGAATTTTAAATTGAAAAGTGGTCTTTTTTTTACACAGTTGTATGAGCATTCAAACACTTAGTTTATAGTCAAGTGATCCTAAACTCTTTCTTACTCTGGTTAAATTGACAGAGGCTATAAATTCAGAATGGCGATGCTACAGGAACAGGTTACCGTATGGGAAATCCATTTCGAGTAAGTAGATTTCCTACAAATTTATTGTATTGGCCCACTTAGTTTCATTTATGATATTGCGGACAAATTGTTTTTATTTTTTAACGAAAATTTGGCATCTCATTGTGAACTTGTAGAAGATATCCAATGGAAAGGAAGATGTGTTTGGTTTATTGTTGGGAAATTCCATAACTATGCAATTGGTAAAATGATAATGCACATTAAAATAATAACTGAGTGGGAATTTTCGGAGAGAGGGAATTCATTGCTGCTTGCTGGGACATCTTAAACCAAGTAATTAGCAGCTCTAGAAGGAAATTGTGTGGAAATTTACATTGTTTAAAAGTTTAATGAAATTTAACAACAGCAGTAATACTCGATTGTAAGGATACGTGCAACAGTTACAAAACTGAATAGACGATATCAATTACGATTTTTTCATCCGTAACTGGTGCCAAGTGTAAAATGAAGCCAAAATTTCCGCTGAATTCATTGAATTTAATCGAAATGTATCTCCCCATACATAACCTGTTTCTATAGCGACCACCATTCCACATATACAGCGGCGGGAAGAGTTCTCATGGTGGACGCAAAGCACGTTCATTACACTTACATGGCAACGCCATTAATAGTAATAAAAATAACGAAATACATGTTGATTCTTGTAGGCCAGTAATTCTCAAAGGATGCACCCTGTGGTAATCTAGAGAAATTCTAATCCTGGCAATGCCATGGATGTTTGTTAGGGGTTCGGAATCCACGTTAAACTGTAGGTCCCGGTCTGTTTAGCCCTCGTGTACACAAGATGACCGTAGAGCGACAAACCAAACCAATCGAAGTCTAGATATAGAAATATAGTTACTTTTTCTTATCAGTTTTTCCGTTCAAAGACAATTTTCATTATAAACAACTAACCATTCTTATTGGCACTTTTTATATGAATAAAAGAAGAAAAAAAAAAAGCAGTAATGCGCCAAAGAATGTTTTCGAGAAACTAGAAGCGGTAGCTTCCACGTTCGGTTGCAGCCTGGTGGCCAAGTGGCTGGCGCTTTGGAATTTGGTATCACAAGCTTCAGGTTCGAATCCTGCCAATGGCATGGATGGTTGTTAGTGGTTCGGAATCCACGTTAAACTGTAAGTCCCGATCTATTTAGCCCTCGTGTGCACAAGATGACCGTAGAGCAACAAACCAAACCAATCCAAGTTCAGCTACTAGAAGTATTAACGTCTATGTGATTTTCAAAGTTAAAAAATTTTCCATTGCAGCCTATGGTACTCCACCGCTTGTAAGTTGTGGAACTGATCATTTAACATTAACTGGAGAAGAAAAACTTGTAGTCGTATCTCCTGATCGTGGATTGACTAGCGCTCTGGCTTTTGGTACCATAGGTTCCAGGTTCGAATCCTAGAGGTGGCATGGATGTTTGTGAGTGGTTCGGAATCCACTTTAAATTGTAGGTCCCGGTCTGTTTAGCCGTCGTGTGCACAAGATGACCGTTGAGCGACAAACCAAACCAAACCTGATTGAGGATAAAACACAGGGGATTTTCTGTTGGATCCTTTTGAATTCCTATAAGAGAAGAATGCGTAAATATCTAAGAATGCTTTGAAAATTTTACTACAATTTTCAACGCCATATTTATGTGGATTAGGATATTCTACACACACCACAATTAAGTGCAAAAAGAGAAGAAATCTTCAATGTATTGAGGAGGAAATGAGAATTTAACTTTTAAACATATGCTCAAATCTCGACATGAGAATAAACTCAGGGTGCATTTCATTTTATTTTTTATTGCATTATTTTTTCTTGTAATATTTGACATAACCATTATAACATATTTCTCAAATTTTTACATAGAGCTCCTACAATTATTTATAGGATTTTAAAAACACCCGACTTAACCCGACCCAAAAAGTTTGAGAATCACTGGTCTAGGCATTGGAATAACGATATATTTCTTCTTCAGACTTCTAAGTAGAAAGACCATGCGTGTGAAAAACGCATTTCTATGCACTTTATCGCTTTACCTAATTTTTTTTTTTACAACGCCAAATATTAGTTTTGTGTGTTTTATTATCTTTGAAAGGCTCTCATCAGTTTTTTGGTGAAACTGTTATAATTATTATTTTGCCATTTATTATTTCGTATCACATAATTTTTCGTTTAAAAGTTTAAAAAATTGTAACAACATGGCTTTTTCAAAAATTCTTAGAAATTATCTGTTTTTTAAAGAATTTTCTAATGATGTATATATAAACATTTTTAACTTTATTTAAATTTGCAGATGTGAATCATCAAGAAGATTATAAGTTGCCTTGAATCTTGAAAACACATAATTCATCAAAAGGTCCGACTTCTAAATTGATGTTGGTTGATGAAAAAGGAAATACTTTTGAATTCTGTCTTAAAAATAGTTTTGATATGTGCATTTTTCAATTGTAATTGGTATTTCAGATGCATTACCAATCTGCACTGCTATATATTTTGAAGTAAATAAGGAAGCACCTATGTATTTGGTATGCAAATGATTCGATTATATTACCAATTTCGTCATTCATGGTGCCTCACCTCATGTCTATAGATGCTATATTATCAAAAAAAGTGAACAGAGTGAACATGGACATGTAAATATTTTCCATTGCCACAATGAACACTTATTTTGATTTCTAATTACATGCAGTTTAATAGAAATTTGCATTTTTAGCTTACTAATAGTCTTGAACAACTAAACGAAAAGTATACTTAAATATTTAAAAGCTACTTTTCCTGATATTAAACGAATATTTTTTATGACATACTAAAAAAATAATTTAACATAACATACACAAGACAGATGAAAATCAGGAAAAAAGATGTACAGGGAAAATAACCATTGCTGCCTGCTATATAAACTCAGATGTACATGTAAAGCAACTTACACTATGAACTAATGTACACTTTCACAACACATACATTTTAATATAAAAAACATTCATCTGTTCTTTTACTATTTAAATAATTGTTACAACTTTGAAAATTGTTTTATATTAAGTGAAATTGAATTATGAGCAAACAAAACATTCATAGAATATCTTATTGCAATTTCATTATTTTAAAGTATTTGTCAAAAAATTGAACATTCATACACATAAATTATAATTGGTCAACTGAAACTAAATACAGTAAAATGTTCATTTTTTATATTTTTGTATGTAATAGTAAAAAATATTTAAAATTAAGTGAATCTTATTGTTATGTGACTTATTTAAAGTGATGAACTATCAAATAAAATGAAAATTATTTCTTTAAAAACTTATGTACATCAAGTGATGATATCTTCAATACTTAAATACGTAAAGTAACAAATTAAAATTATAAAAAAAAAGTAAACTGAAACTTCTTTTGGTGTCGAAAAACATAGAATTTCCTCTATGTGTTTAAATTCAGATTTGGTCCAATTTATTTAAAATTCGTAATTCTGTAATACTATTTAATAAAACAGAATATTTATTCACTCTACTTTTAACAGAATGGTACAATGATTATGATAGAAAACTGTATTTCTAATTTGATTCTAGTAATGGGGTAAATGTAATATAGTATAAGAATACTTTATAAACTAAATCTTTTATAAAAAAAATCATTAACAAGAAGGAATCAATAATTGAGGTTAAAATCAAGACATGCTAAAAAAAAAGCACAAAGTTTGGCTGCATCTCTATATTTTTATTTTTTATTTTTAGAATTATTATTATATTCAAAGAAACATTTGTATTCTTTTATTAATGAATTAAATTAGTAGCAAAATGAAACAATTTTGGAAGAGGTATTATAAATTAATTAAATAATCAGAAGAAAAGCTAAATGAAAGTAATTTTAGACAAATATATGAAACAATAGATTTCTAAAAAAAAAAATCGCAATATCAAACAAAATATAATAGTTAAGAAAATGTCATCAAATGTTAAAAAATTCCAGTATAATAATAAAAATTAATTGAATTCTACATCAGTCTGATAAAACCAGGATGAATGTTGTTTGAAGTGATTAAATTAAAACTGAATTAATTTAAAAATGACTGCTATGCTATTTATATTTGTGAACTACTGTTATGAAAAACTAAACATATAATTTCTTTAAATGTTGCTGTGATTCCAGAAATAGAATTTTACATTATATTAAAATTAAAACAAGAACCACATCATTGAAACAAATTTTTTTAATGAAACCAATATAAAAATGATTTAAGTCATCTGAAATGGAATTCTTGCCATTGCTCTAGAATTGCCGTTAATTAAACTGCAATTTGGCAATTGTAACATGGATAATACATATTAGAAATTAATTAAAAACAAGCATTAAAACAAATTCCCACTCAATGATAATAACATTCTTTAAAAATGCAAAATGTTGTATAACATATAGTATTTAATCTGTTCCATGAAAACTCTTATTCCTATGAAAAGCAACATCCTAATTATTTCTGACAGAAAGCACAAAAAAATAATAATAATTACAACTTGTGAATAAAGTATGATAATTGGTTGAATATTTATTTTCATGATCAATTTACTTTATCATTTAATCTTAAATATATTTGAAGTTGAAAATTACGGAATATCATATTTCCCTTATAACTCAGTCTTGAACCATACATTTGAAATTTGTGTCAGAATTTCAAGATAAACAAGGTTAATTGAATCACTTGTAAAAGGGGCCTGAATGGCCGAGTGGCTAGCGCTCTGGCACTCATAGATGTTTGTAGTGGTTCGGAATCCATTTTAAACTGCAGGTTCCGGTCTAATTAGCCTAAAGGCTCGTTCCCACCAAGGCGAGAGACGTGAAAATTCAAGAGGCAAGCGACAAAATTTTTTCGACCCCTTCACAGCGAAACGTCAGAAATAGCATTACGCCTAGTGAAAAACCGCTTCGAGTTGAAAGTCGGGCAACTCCAAGCGGCGAACTGCAAACCGGTTTCAGGCGACCGCGGTGAGGCTAGTGATTGGTCAAAGTTTTTCGCTTCCATCTTGTCGCCTTGGTGAGCACGAGCCTTTTACGTGTGCACAAGATGACCGTAGAGCGACAAACCAAACATCGCTTGTAAAAAAACATGTGAAAGGAAAGGAAGAAAATAATGGAAACTGTCCAAATATATTATATCTATTTTCTATCTGGAATAAGAATATGGATCGTACTGTAGCACAAATAAAATTATGTAAAATGACTAAAATTAATTAAATACAACCACAGCATAAATAAATAAATATATATATATATATATATAAAAATCCATTACCAAGAAATGCCACAAGAGAAAGTTAATCACTAAAAGAATAAACTTCCTTTTAGGCTCTATCTATTTTTCATTAAAAGGATTATCAGTATTCAATAATACATGAAACTACATAATTTGTATGAAAGTTAAACAAAAGACAAATATTTATCAGTGAATGAAAAGATACAAATTATTCCCCAAGAAATTGGAAAAATCAAAAAACTTATAAATGGAGGAATATAATTATCAAGTACAAAAGAATTATAAAATATCCAAAAATATATACTTGATTATTACAATATAATACCATTTAAAATGAATTAAACATCAATGATTTCAAATACATCAAAAATATAGTGATGAACATTCAAAGGAAAAATGTAAAAAAGAATAATTGTGTATTAAACTTCATCATCACAAATGGAGATTGATTCAATATTTAAATATGTGACAAAGCAGATAAAAAAACATCAAATCATTTTAAATATCTTTGTAATTTACAATTTATAATCCAGAGTCTGAGAATTGGATAGTACAATTTTAAAAATATCTGTAACTTTGATACAAATTATTATTTTTTTTATTCAATATACCTTATAACTATCTAGTTCCACTTCTTTTTAACTGTGCTAACAACTGACAACATTTGTTCATTATGAAAGGGGGTTTTGGATCAAACAATAAAAAATTAACATATCATAAAATGAACAATTTCTAGAAGATAATTATACCAATATAAAAAAAAAAGAATTATAAATTACATGAAAAAGTATATTTAAAAAAAATTTCCATCTTTTTACAATCTTCAGATTTTAAAAATCAGGAATAGTATAACATGAACTATTAATTTTGTCTTCTTTACCTTCCGCTTTTATATCACTCAGCACACATTAGCATATGATGTGACTTAATTCCTATTGTTCAACAGTATAGTTAATTTTATTCATTCGCATAAAAAATTTCAAATATTTTTCATCGCTTTATAACTTTTGGCTTGGAACTGTATACTTAATTACTTATTTTTATCTATACCTTTTTATAATAAAAAATATATATTACTTTTGGAATTAAATATACCAAAACAACATAAAGAAAAACAATCTACATTATGGATTACTGGCAGGAATTTAAAATACATTATTCTTAACTCAACTAGCACTCCATTGTATTTCTGATCACTTTTTTTTTTATATAAAATTTTATTATTTTTATCTATATAAGTTTTATTTTACAAAAAACAAAATATTTTATGGCTAATTTTATATTTCCTGATTGGCATATGAGGATAAAATTAAAAACTAAACTGTTTAAACTCTAAGGCAGAATTCATTAATCTATCAAAAATCAAAACAGTGCTGATCTGAAGAGAAGGAAGTCCAAAATTTAATACACAAATTTAGGGATTGCATTTTAAAAATATACAGACAGACAATAAATACAGGAATTAATATTACAGATATTCAGATAATAAATGTTTACAGATCAGCAAAAATGATCTTACAGTTAGTGTTAAAAAATATATGCTGAAATATTTATATATAAAGGAGGAATAATGAAAAAACTAAAACAAACAAAATTAACTTTAGTAGCATTTTTTAACCGTTACATAATAAATGAATATTAAAATACGGATGTCATATGAATGAAATTGCATTTTAAAAAAACTGTGTTTCAAAATATTTTACATGCAGAAAACCCAAGTCCTGCATTATTTTGATTTTTGATAAATTACTGAATGCTGTCTTAAATCAGTTCAGTTTTGAATTTTATCCTCATATACAAATCAAATAATATAAAACTAGCAGTAAAATAACAAAAAGTTTTATAAAAAAAAACTTATATGAGTAAAAAATAATGGGTTTATAAAAAAAAAGTTATCAGAAATATAATAGAGTGCCATTTGAGATAGGAATAATGTATTTGAAATTTCTACCAATAATTCATAATGTAAATTGTACATAAAAAAATCATTGAATTTCTTGTAGTGTGTGGCTGAGATTGGTATTCTGCTTTAAATTTGTGATAAATTTTTCTCTGGGAAGATTTACTATATTTTAATTCCAAATCTAATCTAAATTTTTATTGTAAGAAGGAATATATAAAAAAGAACAAAATAAATAGGTAATAAAGTATACAGTTTT
>BPLQ01011058.1:0-14667 GCA_021605075.1 Caerostris darwini | reverse complement strand
CCCCCCCCCCCCCCCAAAAAATGATGAAAATATTTGAATTGCCAATTAATAAAATTAGCTATACTGCCAAAAAATGAGAAGGCAAGTCATGACATAGGCCAATGCATGCTGAGTGATACAAAATCGGGAGGTAAAGTCATATAAGACAATATTCTTATTAAAAGATAACATTAATAGTTCATGTTATACTATTGTTGACTTCCACTTTTCCAAATCTGAAGATTAAAATATTCATTTTCATGTAATTTATATAATTCGTTATATTGGTATAATTATTTAAAAGGAAATTTTCATTTCATTTAATTTACCCATTTATTTTGTGGAATAATCGAGCAACATTACTTTTGAAATGATCTTTATATATGACATTTTTTTTCTAAATTTTGTTTTTTATAATGCATAATATGTTAATTTTTTATTGTTATAGAACCAAAACCATCCTTTCTTTAATGAACAAATGTTGGCAGTTAGTCTCCAGCACAATTACAAAGAAGTGAAACTAAATTATTACAAGGTAACAAAGCAAATAAGCCGAAATAAGTCAAATAAAACAAATAAGTCAAATAAAACAAATAAGCCGAATTTATATCAAAGTTATAAATGATTTTTTAAATTGTACTACCCAAACTTCAGACTCTAGATTATACATTTCAAATATGCATGAAATTGTTCGATGTTTTTTTTTTCTGCTTCTTCACATATTTAAGTATTGAATCAATCTCTATTTGTGATGCTGCAATATAAAAAATAATTTTTTTTTCTACTTTTATCCTTTGTATGTTCATCACTTTATACTTTTGATATATTTGAAATCATTGAAGTTCAATTCATTTTAAATATTATTAATAAAATGAAGACATTTGAAATTTTTAATTTAAGAAACATACCCCTTTTATTTCAGATCTTCAACTTCATCAACATTCATTCCAAAAATAAAGTTTTTCATTACAATTTTAACTTAATCATTTCATTTTAATTTTAACTTAACCCATTTCTTCTTTCATTTGTTTCAATATTAGCTCCATCTACTGTATTAATTGGAATTATCTAGCTCCCAGTGGCATATAACCACAACCATCCAAGCTTATTCACTTGTTTCCTTTCATATACTATGTACTAAACCATAAAGTTTCAAAATACAAAACTGAATAAGATATTATAAAAGTATATCCTTTTCAATTTTTTACGAACATTTTTGATGCCATAAAAATATTAAGCATTCTTGAAAAAGAATTACTTCAAAAATTAGAAAAAATTCATTGGCTAACAATTTTCTTAAAATTAATTTTAATTAAAAGTTTCAAAGGCAGACATAGATTAACTTTCTACATTAAGAGATTCTAATTTTAAATGTATAATTTGCATATTATAGGCAGAAAATAAGATAATCTATATTTTAATATGACTAAAATTATATTCTTCTAACTTATAATAAAAAATAATTAAGATTTCAAATATTTGCTTACTAATTGTAAGGTCTGATATTATTTGACATATTTTAAAAAACTGTTATAATTTCATCTTGAAGTATTTAGAAACTGCTTAATGTATTAAAGTAAACAAATGAATACAATTTAAAAAATAAACATATCTGGTAGATTTATATAACTTATTTTTTAACAGCTAAATCAATGAAGTAAATCAATTGGCAGTTAAAAATTAGTCTTTAAATAACATTAACAAATATTTTCTTAAATTTCATTCCTTACAATACGAACTTTGCTTATTTTTAGGTTACAATCAAATGTGAAGTTCAAAAATATTGTTTAGACTTAATAAAAGTTAATCTCATAAAAAAAGAATACAGAAAAATAACAATAAAGGAATGATAGTATTAATAGAGGGAAATTCACAACAGCAATTGAGTTTGGTGGAAAAAAACCCATATGTAATAATCAAATGAAATATATAAAAAAAAAAAAAAAAAAAAAAAAAAAAAAAACATACCATGAACTTCATGTTTCCTGTACCAGATGCTTCAGTTTCAGCAGTAGAAATTTGTTCAGTTGCAGGAATAATCTATTCTGCAGGAATAATCTTCTCTATAATTTTCAAGAAATATAACTTTCAATTTTTCCTCGGCAATAGGATCATTGTTAACAATATTTCAAACAGCAAAAATTAATTTGATAATTTGTTTAGTAGCCGGATAACCAGGAGTAGCCTGAAAATATATGAGCAGTAGAATTACTTCATAAATTAATGCTGTGCAAAATTCCATCAATGTTATTTAAAAATTCATAGCACATAAATGTAAATGAATTTCAGATACAGTTAATATATACACTAGTTTCTTTAATAAGATATGCAACAAGTTTTAACTTGTTTCCTCAAGCTTCATATGAGGACAAATTCTCCATTCTTGTAACATGTCAAATATGACCCTAACAAATTAAGAAATTAATTATTTCAAATTAAGAAATTTTAATAACCAATTTAAAAATATTGTTTTTTGGAAATTTCATTTCAATACCTATTTGATTTTATGGATAGTTCTAACAAAAGACGTATCATTGGCAAGCTTTTATAAATTCTTAAGCTCTTCAAGATAAGTAACCCATTTATCTCCACTATAAAATAAACATACAACCTCAAAAATGAAACAATTAAAAGTACATAAATTTTTATATTACTGAATTAATATGACATTTTAAAATTATATGCAGGTAACATTTAACACATTTGAATTTGTTAGTACAAATGAAATTATTTTTATTATTTATTATTTTAAATTTTCCAATTATTTTAAAATGAAAAACATGCAAAATTACTTAACAGTTTAATAGATGTCTTTCACTTCTAATATCATAAATTCACAAAAGAATTACTCACTTGACTTGAAAAGAACAATGCATCATTAAAATAATCAGATTAATGTTAAAATGCTACAGCATTATATACTAAAACTTAATAAATCAGTCTCACAATTACATTTTTTAATCAAAAATTGATCCACAATTGATGTGAATAATTACTTTCTTAAATCATAAAAAAAAATATATAACATTTCAATCAACATCTATACCTATTAGTACAATATGCATTTTTACCAAATACATATTTCTAATATGTTCTGAATATTTTATAATACCATATTTATTTTCTGAGTTCTTCCAAATATTTTCACAAATTGTAAAACTTTACAAAATTTAATAAAAAATCTACATTAAGTCTAATATTAAAATATATATAATCAAAAATCCTAATGTTTCATCTAAGTCCAAAACACATATTAAAGTTATTCTCTATTCTCTTGGTATGAGTGGCTTTTCCAATGGATTAAATACAAGTGGAATAAAACTTTCATATTCTGGTATATAATGCATATTATATAAATTATAATTTAAAGTATATGACACCATTGAATCTATAAAATTATCATCTTTAATTCCTTGTGCATAATTGCAAGATATAATTATATCTTTAGATTGGTATTCACTTAATTTAGCTAGAATTCATCTACAACAAATGACATCATGAGTGGGACCAAAACAATAATTTTTTTTTACAAATGGGTCCTATAGGTTCAGGTTTATATTTGCATACCCAAAGTTTTAAATGATTAAGAATAAATTGTATGCTATCAATAAATGTTAAATTTATTATAGATTTTATTTTAAGTATACCAAAATTTAAATATTTTATTGCAATTATAAATTTCTTCTTCAAAGGTTTCAAATTCTGTTTTTAATATTTTGTTAACAAATCCATGTTTTAAAATAATTTTTATATATTTTAAAGGTAAAGCAGGTAAGTTTATATTTTCAGAATCCTTATAAATGAAAAAATAATTTTTTAAACTATTAAAATAAACAATTTTTGTATCTTCATTTTCTTTTTCAAAAATAACTTCAGGAGAATGTGTAGGTAAATAATATCATTCATTACTGCATGCTGTTAGTTCCAACATTATTTATTTCTGCACTATCTTCACCACAATTGCTATCGTAACTAAATATAGTACAGTCTTGGAGTGTATTTGTAAATAATCGTCAAGAAATCAAAAAGCTGACAATTGTTCTACCATGGAGATATGCAGGGATCTTAAAGGCAGATCTAATAGGGGTAATTTAGCTCAGCAAATATACAATTAAAATAGCGGGAGAGTCCCAGCTGATTGTTTCTTTCACATCTTGAATGGTCAGTTAGGATGTGGGTGTAGTTCTTTATGAAGAAGAAATAATTAAAGATAAAAGTACAGCATTGTGCCCTTTATGGTAAATAATATATTAACATAAATTTAAATTCGTCATTTTTACACCTATAGCAGAAACAAAATAGTTGCATGGATTTTACATTTTCTCTACAGCATTTCGCATGAAGGGATGTTAAAAGAAAATTTGGTCTGTAAAGAATTTAAAAAAAAAAAAAAAAAAACAGAAATTAAGTTCTTAAGTCCCTGCAGTTTCAAAAGAAGAATCTTACTAAATCCAAGCATTAAAAATGAAAAAAGACTTTTGAGAATAAGAATCAAACTTATGGACAGTGATTAAAAAGAGGATATCACATTCCTAAATCGTCTTAGTAGTGTGGCGTTAAAATGACTTCTTGAAGAGCATGAAATAGCAATTCATGCAAATTCTTGAGTTATTCGTATCAAGCTTAGGGGAAAGTTTTGAATTCTAAGACCTATTAGTAAAACAAGTTCTTTATAAATGTGTGGTATGTAAACATTCAGAATTTAAACCTTTTAAAGTACCCTTCACTCCGCTGCCTAGAGAATTTTTTTTTTTTTTTTTTTTTTGTTGCTGTTCTAGTGCAGCTGGCAAACACTTAGACAGCTTGGTCTTGGATGCCTTAAGGCAAGCGCTGCACAGATGTTACTCACGTTGCATTACCCAGGGGGCGCGTGTAACTTGAAGATAAGCCACGGACGCGGAGTAACAATGCCCCCGCAACGCTCTACGATCCTATTAGGACCGAGACCTACAGTTAAAGTGGATTCCGAAACACTACAAACATCCATTGTACCGCCGGGACTCGAACCCGAAACCTGTGGTACCAAGCACCAGAGCGCTAGCCACTTGGCCAATCAGGCCCGCATAGAGAAATATTGACTCAGACAAAAAAAACTTCGAGACTTCTGATGTTGTTTATGCAGGTTCTCTCTATCTAACCTCGAAAGGACTGCTTGAAGCATTGTATTTAAGCATTCTGTCTTGCGAGCTGACTATTTCGAATAAGTACAGTTACTCAATAGATATGCTTTCATTTAACCCTTGTGTTGCAAGAAGGAACTGAAGCGAGATGATTTTTGTGATGAAAACCTCTAAGCTGTTTGAAAAGATAGTTTTTTTAGTTTTGGTTTCTGTTCTCTGTAGTAGTGTAGAATAAAGTATGTATTAGTAAAATCCCTGTGAGATTATTCTTTGGTTTGATTTTGACAGCCGTAAAAGCATCGGTTAGGTGCATCTGAGCCCCGACATTTATTTTACTTTGAGATAGTTTATTCAAAACCTTGAGACAAGTTGCGAGATGAGATAGGTCTTTATTCTGATAGATGCGCGAACCGCAATCACGGTACACTACAATTCCAGCTTTATCAAAGTCAGAAACGTGCTTGTAAGCATTTCTGCTTCTTACTCGAGGCGTCTCAAAAACTTTTCACCAGGCAACAACGTTCAAATGCAATTTTTATATGAGAAACTGGCACACATTGTAGGCGTCGCTATCGGCGCCTGCTTTGACTGAATACGCTGAAAAGCTAATCATTTACATATCACAGCACCTTCTTGTCATTTAAATTTCACGTCTATAGCATGTCGCCTTCTTGGTGTAGCAATTTTAATGGCCAGTAGTGTATATCTGTTGAAAATATTTTCTACTTTATTGTTCCGAGCAACACAAATAC
The DNA here is from genome assembly GCA_021605075.1 of Caerostris darwini. Lineage (NCBI taxonomy): Eukaryota > Metazoa > Arthropoda > Arachnida > Araneae > Araneidae > Caerostris > Caerostris darwini. Next base: position 8,816 of record BPLQ01011058.1, on the reverse strand, counting down.
TTATGTGTTGCAGCAGCATCTCAAACCAAGCAATATAGGTAAATCATAACAATTCCGTGTTTATATTGACGTTTTTTTTTTTTATTATTTATTTTTTTATTTTTTAACTTGAGCATTTTGAATAATGTGTTAAAGTTTGCAAATTTGAAACTTTAGATATTCTAAAATTTAAATTGCCAATTTGAATACATAAATTTTCTATTGCAAAGACTCTGTTACAGATTGCAAAATAATTAATATCAGTATTTAATCTGATTAATATCTTCATCTATCATTTTCTATTTCGTTTTGTTACTTTATTTTTACTATATGGCAACGTGAAGTCAGGGCCAATCAAAAAAATTTGTAAACAGATAGTGATGAAGTGAAAGTTTGAAAGTTCCGTTAAAGCGAGTGAATCAAATTAAAACTTAACTCAAATAAAATTAAAGTTAATAAATTGTTATTATTATTAATTATTTTTCTTTTTTTATTGGAAAAAATAAATAAACATGCATATTTAAATAAAGTTTATATTAATTTTTTCAAAGTAAGGATTTTATAGAGATGATGTACCAAAAAAATAGAAATGAGTTTTCTGTGTTTTAAAATTATGAAAAAATTTTATGAATATTTTTAAAATATTCATATATTTAAATACTTGATTTTTTAAATGATTGGCAAATGAATGGAACACTAGATTGAGTTTATTGTTAAAAGCACTTCAAATTATATATAAAGTGGGATAAGAATAACAAGTTATTAATTACAAAATATGTTTAATTTCAAATTGTATTGCATTTTTTTGTTTGAATATTAGTATTCATTTTAAATACACAAAATAAAACATTTTATTTTATTCACTTTATATTTTATGTAAATAATCATGAAATTAATTGTTTGAACCATTATCTGAAATTTATAAAATGATGATTCATTATATGTACATTTCTTACGGATAGTACAATAATAATTATATAAATTTGTGGATTGAAATATTAACAATAAATATTTAAAAAAGTTCTTTTATTTCACTGAAACGCATTTTTCAATTCATCAGTTTGTACAATTATAAAAAAAAGAGAAAGTAACAGTAAATAAATGAAATGTAGATAATTGTGTGTATTAATTCAGGTGCAAGATCATTTTATATGAATTGAAAAATTATTTCTTTCTTAAAACCAAATCTAAGAATAAATCAAGAATGTTATTTTAATTGTGGGCTTGTAGAAAAATTGGACCTATACAAATTTTGTTGGCTACTTTTATGCCTGAAATTTATTGGCATCAGATAACATATTAAACTTTTTTCATGTTTCATACATCAGAGGAAAGAAAAAAAAATTGCATTATTTAATAAATATGTAAATTAGTAATTTAATTTTAATTCTAATATACCTATGTATATAATATATTTATTTTATAATATATATACAATAATAAAAGTAAAATATAGTCGCTGTTATTAAATTCATTATTGCCAAGAATTATTGTTGAAATTTTATAATTATAATGAATTTTTTAAAATTTTGTGATCAACTTTATATTTCATCTACATTTTAATCCACTGTATATGAAGAAGTAGTATTTTATAGTTCATTTTTGTTTTCATAATACTTACTTCTTGAGAGAAGTTGCACTTCAGAAAGAAATGAAGATCACATATTTTATGATCATATTGAAATGCTTGACTTGTAATTTACTTTTTTGGTTTTCATTCTTCACAAAATGTTGATTATATATCTTTTAGAAAATGCACATGTTTATTTAGCAATTCTAACATTGCTATCTTTTAATTCCTTAGATCACTTTTCATTTACTTTTGTCATATATGGGTTCTCTCTCTCTCTTTTATGCTGATAGTTTTGCATGGAATTTAAAGAAAAATCAATGATTTATTTTAATGAATAAATTCTTCTGTATTGGTCACCTCAAATATTGTAAAGCTACCTTATGAATGTCCATTTAATATAGGGAAGCTTTCATTAAATATAATCAATTGTAGGTTTATTTGAGAAAATTTTGTGCTTAAACATTTTTCTCCAAATTTAAACTTACAGAAATATGTAAAAATTTATGTAGGATTTGATCTCAATTTGATTTTTGCAAAAAATGATTTAAACTTGGAAGATATTAAATATAATAATTGTTGATTCAGAATTGCACTGAAATTTTTTTTAATGAACTATGTTTTTTATTTTTATGAATGTGTTTGTCTGTTCAAATACTTTGTTTTCGTAAGGTGGTTTTTCTTCAAAGAAGGCCTATGTCACTTTATTTTCTATAAAATAATTTATCTAGTATGTGTTTTGGAAAATTAAATATAGACCTAAGTAAAAAAAAATATCAATTGAGGGATTGACTTGTAGAAAATTTGACCATTTCAAATTTTTTTGCCTTTCTTCATGTTTAAATTGCATTAATTTTAGAGAACTTATTCAATTATTTTTACTTCATGTTTATACTTTCTAGGAAAGTAAAATAATTTTTATTCTATGTAATATTTATTCAATAATAATTTTTTAAATTGTAAAATACTGAATCTAAATTTATTTTCATAAAAATATCTATAGCTGTTTTTACTAAGAAGATTGTGACTTATTTTACAATTACTTTGAGAAGTTTACATTTCTGAAAAAAAAAAAAAAAAAAATGAAAATTACATATTTTATGCGCATGGGGAAATGTTTAACTTTTGATTTATTTAATGAAGTTTGAATTAGAAAGAAAATTGCATATATTTTTTTGTAATCTGTCCTCTATAAGAAAATATGCTTATTTATTTAGCAAATTGAATTATCGTTAATACTTTTTTACTTAACTTTCCATAATTAGTAAAATAAATAATTTGCCAAATTTCCGTACAATTTTTATGCAAATAACACAATTTCACTCTCTATAAGAATTTAAATATAGTGGAAAATTTTCACATGAACATAAAAATGTGTTTCTTAATCTCTTTGAAGATAATGTTTGATAATAGTGTAAATAAATATTTGTTTCAAGAATTTTTTATATTTTTTAAAACATATATTCAAATTTTTATTTATTACTTAAAAATTTTCAATTGTATTCAGAATTGCATTCTTTACAATAAAATTGATATGCTGAAAAGTATAAAAGACTTGTATTTCACTCAACATTGATACTTTTCAGTAAGCATCTTTTAATTCTCACAATTGTTTAAGGAAATGTTAATTGGAAGTTTAAATACTTTATCCTTCACAAGTAAATTTACTAAAATTTATTAGGACCAACTGTAATTAGTTCAAAATTTGCAAGTATACCTAATAATATGAGCATTTTTATTGTTATTTTTAAGAATAGAATGACTCAATTTAATAAATGCTTTCCATTTCATTGTGTTTTCAACTTTAATTTCAATAAATAAATCCATCATAATTTTTGTTACTTTCTTTTGTAGATGATGGCAGTAGTTCTGAAGAGAAAATGAAGAAAAATCAGTATCCTTTTTGGGATTACCACTATCTTGAAACTTAGTCAGGACAATTGTCGATTGGAAGATCTGGAAGGCAGCCTTTTGCATGCTTTGAGTGTGGAAAGTATTGATTATAGCAACATGAACTATCATAAGAGAAATAACATAGGATAATGCTCTTACTAATGTTTCTGTTGTAAAACCAGATCTTTCTGTTTAAAACATGGCAGATCTGAAATTAATTATTGACTTGGTAGATATAAATGTGAGATGAGGCATAGTTGGCAATTCTAGTAAATATTTTATATTTTTGTTTCTGAATTTTAATAGAAGTTATGGAAAATTTATATAAATGGAGGAATTTTTGACCCATTATTGATCCTCTGAGAGCTAATACATTTAATTTCATATATATTTATTACTTTTTTATTTCTGTATTCATTATTTTTGCAGTTGTCTTAAATGTCTTACTATATGTTTATGATCTATTTGTGTTACTATTTAATATCCAAAATTGTATAGAAAAATATTGAATATGAAGTTCTGTTTATTTTATAAAATGTGTAAATTTTATAGTGTGTGAAACACTTATTATTCAAATTCTGCTCTAATTTTTGTTATTTTCTTTTGCAGATGCCAGAAGCAAGAGATTAATCTTTGCTGTTTTTATCTAAAATAATATTATATTATTCATTTAATTTTTATTATTAATTTTTAAATCCTAAAATAATATACCTGTGCTAATTAATATTTATTCCTAGAAGATTTCCTAATTATTTTTATTTATTTATTTTTTATTTTTCATATTTAAAAAGAAAATTTGTTAGAATAAGTTAAAGGGAATTGAGATTTTGAATATAAAATTGCCAATTGAAAGAACCAAATAATATTTAATTCTGCTGTTAAGTACAATAACTAATTATTGTTTTGAATTAAAATATATACTTAACATAATTTAAGGTAAACGAAACAAACAGCATGCAATGTGATTACATATAAATCTGAAAAATAAGTATATTATTGTGTTATAATCATTACATATTCCCTCAACTCCATTATGTTTATATGATGATTGATGAAATTCACATTTGTGTGCAGTTTTGTATTTTTATGTTAACAAATCATTTTTTAACATTTGCTGATTCATTCACCTGCTGTACTAAACTGAAGATGTTTTAAATATTATTTCTGATTTTTTATATTTCAATATTTACGTAATGCATATTTGTTAAACATTCATAGTAAAATAATTTAATATGTGGATATTATATTTTAATTTATCATTTAATAATTTTGTTTTTCTGTAGAACCCATCTGTTGATTTTCCGAAAAGATTAAAAAAAAAAAATACTTCAATGGCATCAAAGAAAAAATTTTTCTTATCAAATAGTTTAAAATACCTGTTGAAGAGCACTGACGTGGCAGTTTTCAAATATGAGGTACGTCATAATAGTAAAACTTATATACTTCAAAGATGCATTTTTTTATTGTTCTCAAGTCATAATAATGAGATAGAGTTAAGAATATGAAATTGTAGTGAATGAAAAAATATATGTGTGTTAAAGTCTAATTTTGTATGTGTGTGTGTGTTCATGTTCATTATTTTTGCAATTGTGTCAATATTTCTGTGTTTTATTGATTTTCATCTTGTTTATCAAAAAATGTTAAAACTTATATATAATGCCGAAAATAATTAATCACTTATATTACTGAATTCTCTACATGTTAATGAATTTAAAACTCTTAACATTCAAAAGTAAATATACCTAATTTTGTTTTGCAGAAGTTGGCAGCTGTTTTGAAAGCAATTTGAAGATCCACGAATGTACCATATTCATAACATTTAAAAACACATTTTAAGTCATAACAAACATACCTTTTTAAAAGGCCTTTTTGTCCTTGTTGCAAAGCATTTATTCGGAATAGATATATGAAGATTCTTCATCTGCGGTCACTAGTGTGTGAGATTACTGCCTCCTGTGTACTTTTGTCAAAAAAAAAAAAATATATATATTTGTTTGTTAATATACTTCAAGTGCATACAATAATATTCGTATTGGAGAATTTCCATTCTATTGTTCTGTGTGCACCAAAGCTTTTACCTGCAGTTCAACTTTAAAATTCATACAACATCCCTGATTGTGAAAAAAAGTAAATGTATCAGAGACTCTACCAAAGTGTGCTATTTAGAAAGTAGCTTTTCGACTTATTTTAGATAGGAATTTTTTTTTATGTGAACTTTGTATATATTTTTCTAGTTTTCAAAATCTTTGATTTTTATACCATTTTTTAAAATTTTTTGATTGATATGTAATAAAAGGTTTGCTTGATGTTATAAAAAACATATTTAATAGTACTAATCCTTGTAAACTAAATCTAGAAAATTTGGAAACTATTATTTTAGTATTGCTATTCTTTACAAAATTGAATTTTTTCAATTGTATACCTAAGTTATTATCATTCCTTTTTTTTTTTTTTTTTTTTTTGTTTTTTTTTTTTAAAATTCCTTTATTTTAAATTATTTTTCTTATGAGATGGAATGATGTTAATTTTATTTTTAAAAAATAGTATGCCATTTTTTTTTATGATTTAAAGAAAATTATGTTATTTGTGTGTGTTAAAATAATTGGATATTTTTAAATTTTTTTCCCAAAATAATTGTATTAATGAAATGGTACCTATTAAACTTTTTTGTATAGTTTTGTACTTTCTGGTAAATTGCAGAAATTGTTGAAAATCATATATTTTGTGTCATAATTGAAATTTTTGATTGTAATTCATTTTTTCTTGTTAATATTATTATTTCGTCGCGGAAGAGTGAATTTTTTTAAAATTTATTGTGGTGTTTTTAGAATAACATGCATGTTTATTACACAAATGGTTGAATTACTTTTATTTTAGCATCTGGGGGCAGCATTACCCTTAATATATTTTAATCCACTTACAACTACAATTAATGCTGAACTGTCAAATTATAAGGCACTCTTTCATGTGATTCTTGTATAGATGTCACGTTTTTACTCTCCTGTTTGAATTCTGTAATATTTATAATATAATCATATGCCCGTAATTGTATGTTCATAACCTTACTGTGTGTGATACTTTAATTTTCTTCAATAAATCCACACTTATTTTTGTTGTTTTATTTTCAGGTATTGATTGCTGTTTTAGGGAGAGATTGAAGATATACCATTGTCGCCTTTATGAATGTCACCCTATCTTGGTGATATTAAAAGGCATATTTTAACTCACATTGGAAAACGACATTTTAAAGGTCCATTTCTGTGTGAAGAAGTATTTAGTCGGGAAGCAAATCTGAACATTGATCAAAGGACTCATGCCGGAGAGCTCCCTTTTCAATGTTCTTCATATGTCAAAAGATTTTCTCTTAAACAAATCTTGATTTATCACCTGAGGACTCATACTGGAGAAAGACCCTTCAAATGTCCTATTTGTCCCAAAACATTTTCACATAATTCTAATTTAAACAGCGCATACAAATTCATAGAAGGATAGGTTATGAAGTTTAATTTTAGGCCAAAATTGTATTAAGAAGATATATATTGTGAGGCTTACTGTATATTTGGAAATTAAATTTTTAGACTGTCTGTCCATATTAACTTAAATTCTTCTTTTTGGTTTTGATGAGTAAGATGTACTTCTCGAAGTTTTTAATTTTTTTCTTTTTTTTTTTTTTTTAATAATTCTGTGTGAAACATGTTACTTTACTTTTTATGAAACTAAAGTACTAAAAATTAGTTCTAATGATAAAAGAAATTCAATAGTTAAATATTGTTGTGAAATAAAATAAATAATTTGTGCATCATATTCTTTTCTGTGAAAAAAGAAATTTTCATTATTTTACATTTTAATTTTTTTTTTCTGTATATATAATGAATAATATGTAAGTGTATATATGTATGAAAAAGAATCGTAATACTTTAGAATGTGTGCATGAATATTAATTATATTCATCACAAATGTAGTCAATTTTGTTAAAATTATTAATTATATGATAATTTTATCAATTACCAATGTATTGAGAATAGCATTCTGAAATTCATATATTTTGTGTGAAAATTTAAATGTTTAACTTGTAATTTAATTTTGTTGTCTTTATTCAGAATAATGTGTTCATGATTTTTTTTTTTCAATTTATAATATTATTTTATAGGAAAACATACATGTTTTTTATATTCATAGTTTAGCATTTTTATTAAAGTAATAGACTGTTCTTTAATTTACTTACCATTATAAGTAACTCTGAATTTATAAATCATGAAAAACACTTTCATGTGATGTGTAGTTGCAACTTCACTCTCCTATTGTTTGAAATTTGGAATAGGTATAATATAATCAGATGACCTTTGTTATATGTCCATACCCTTTCTGAATGCATGCATTTTTTAATAGCATTTATTTTAGATGAGAGTTAATAAGGAAAATATTTAAATCTTTGCTTATTTTTTTTCTTAATAATTAAAAATTTGTATATTTAGTTTTTAGTATGATTATTTTTTTTAATTCTCAGAATAATATCCCTGATCAAGTAGCAGTTTATTTCATAAAAATACTTGAATTTACTCAAAATTTGCCTTTTTCTGCATTAAATTGATGTGCAGAAAACTGCAAAAGCTTCGATATTCCACTTTAGTTTAATGCCATTCATAGAGCATTTTCAGTAAATCTTACACATTTCAATAACAAAAACAGAAGTAGAGCTTAATGCTTAGATGGAAATTAAGAGGAAATAATTGTAGCAATTTCCATTGCAATAGTATAAAAATTAGCTTAATAATTTGAGAGAAACATTTTTTTTTTAAATTTTCCAGAGATTAAAATAAAGTTATTCTGAAAATAAATTTTTTTAATTCAATGAGCCATATTAATAAAACTTCATTGTAATATTAATTGAAATTGATTTACCTAGTATTGTTGAGAAATAAAATATACAATTAGTGCAAAATATAAACAACAAAAACCAAAATGACATTATCTTGAAATGTGAAAAGAAATTATATTGGACTTCAATCATCACAGCTACTCTCAACTCCATTACAATTTGTATGATGGTGGAGGACATTATTGTTATATATAGTTTTTTTTTTATATAATAATAAAAAAAAAAATTCCCGCTGTAAGATTTTTTTTTACCATTTAATAATGACAGCCACATAAACTTTAATAATTTTACTGTGCCAAAATTTTAACTTGGGAAAAAAAATCATTTTTCAATTATCTTAAATACTTGCCGTAAACAGTCGCTGACATGGCAACTTTCATATATGAAATGAGAAATATTTGTCATCAGCTTAAAATTTTTATCCTCAGAAAATGTATTTTACGTTTCCATGTTATAATGAAAGAAGTAAAGATTTTAAATGTATGTGAATAAAAG
>BPLQ01011053.1:0-115215 GCA_021605075.1 Caerostris darwini | reverse complement strand
TAGCCTACAATTTTGAGAAATGACATTAATGTCTTTGACATAAACAATTGCTGTAGGCAATAAAACCGCTTGTGTGGCAGGCACGATTGCATTATTGCTACTAATAGAAGGAAGTTCATTTTCTGTTTGTGAATCAGATTTTGAATCCTTCGAACATAAAATTGTATTGTGGGGTTTTGTACAGATTTTGCACAATTTTGCGCGACATTTATCAATCGTATGTGATTTGATTGATAAGCAATTACTGCATAGTTTTAATTTTTTTACAGTATCCCATTTTTCTTTGTTAGGGAGTTCAAGAAACTATTGCACTTAAATAGTCTATGGTGTGAGGAACTTTTGCAATATGTGCAAATATTAGCTACGATCTGTGAAGAGTACGCAGAATTATTGCTTACTTTTTTATATATGGTCCCCTTAACGTCAGAAGAAACATTTGGTTTCTCTTTAACCCCGCTCGCTAACCTGCGATGAACTTTGAACTCGGGGAAGGAGGAAAGTGTTTTGCTTGCATTAGTATTAACTTTATTTTGACATGCATTAGAACTATTACCATTCTTTCTGAGTTTCTTTAATTCATCTTTTAGCGTAATTTTTAATGAAAATAATTTATCAAAAAGTTCATGCATTTCCTGTTCATATTTATCAAATTCGTTATCTAAACAAGAACAAAGAATATCATAATTTAATTTATTTATTTCATTATCTTACGATATTACGATATTTTCATTACGATACATGCATTTACGATATTTTCATGCACTTCAATAACAGAAATAGAATTTTCTTGATTTTGTAAATTATCTACTTCAGTAATTAATCGAGTTAGCTTACCTTTCACAATTCGTTTGTATTTTAGAAGACCTTCCATGTTGTGGCTTTGACCTTCCGCAATGTAAGTACGATGCTATGCACTTTGTTATGATGCACACAATGCGTCGTTACGCATTTTGTTATGATGCACGATGCAATATGATTATGATGATTTGATTTTTTATGCGATGTTTCGCACGTTATTTTAGCTCCGTTGAGAAAATATTCGAAATTGTTGAGTACGAACGCTTTTGTTGACATCCCCACTCATCTAAAGTATGTCTGCTGGAATTTTTCTGCAGCTCGACGGACCATCTGATGATGAGGGTGAAAAGGTGAGAGGCACAACGTTCTTGAACGACATTTATTACTCACCTGAAAACTATACATGGGGAAAAACACTTGACAAACAAAAGAGCGCCCTCTTACGGAGAGCGAAATATTACATAAGGAATGTGTAAATACAGTTACGGTCTGAACATATAGCATGTATGCAATAAGTGGATATAGGTTAAAATTGCATCAAATCTGCTTTCAATCAATGAAGCTAGGCCATGATTTTAAGGTTTGATGCAATGTAACTTAATTATTATTCTAAATTTTAAAATGTATTTTTTTAAGCAACATTCTGATTTTAATATTTTAGCAGTATCCAATTCTGCATATATAAATAATTGAATGAGTGCCAAGCAAATATAGTAGAATTACTTACACATTAAATTATTTATATATACAACTTTTAAGATGAAGGGATACTTTTAGAAACTAGAAAAAATTTAGATATCAAGACGAACTTCATTGCAACTATTATGTTATTTTAAAAAAGGAATAACAATTAATGTATATACACAATATTTTAATTTTTATGATAAAAATTGGGATTTCATTTTCTTAAAAGGCAGGTTTTTATTTACTAATAATGAAGAAGTAGCAATGATATGATGTAAAAATACGAGGAAGGGCATTAATTTTATCAAAATTTCAGGATATCAGACATTCAATTAAAATGAATGTGGATGAATTCTAGACACAATTTACATTTTACTTATGAATCTATAAAAGGAAATCAAATTACCATTTTTATTTGAGTGCTTTCTTGAAGTTGTTGCATAGTAAAATAATCACCAGTATTATATTGAAGCAGAACAGCCATTTGAAATGTAGAAGCCTAGAAAAAAAGTAATATATATATATAAGAATTTTTCTGGTTTAAGTTTACAGCTGTTATAAACATTCCAAATTAACTAGTATTTAAAGACAATTTTTTTTTAAATTGTTAGTGAGGAATAAAAGAAGCAGGAATAGTATATTTTAACCTTTTTTTTTTTTGTCGATTTTTGATTATTTAAATACACGTTGCACAAATATAATTTATATTTAAAGAAGTATATCAAACAGTTTAAATCACATGAAACCTCAAAAGAAGCAACAAAAATTTTTTTTAATGAAAATACCAATGAACTAATTGAATAAAAAGCAAACTTTCTATTGGGTTGGCAAAAAAGTAATTTCAGTTTTCACCTTTTATGTATATGGTAAAAACCGAATGTACTTTCTTGTCAACCCAATAGTTATCCTGTGATTTTAAGAACAAGGACACTTCAGCCCTTAAAGATCAATTAAATATTTTTTATTTGTATAAATATAAGATTCTTGATTAAAGAACTAATCACTTATTTTTACTTAATTTCTTGAAAGAACATTAATTATAATATCTGCTAAAATTTATATTTATTCTTGTCCTTCAACTGGTTAAAAAAACCATCAACAGGATTTGACTTTCTGTCCTGCTTTATACATTATAAAGCAAAGTATAATTAACAAATGATAATAAATAGACCACTTTTATTTCAAATTCAATTTTTGTTGACCAAACAATGGTAAACCCTCCAAACGCACTGATATTTACAAAAAAACTTCGCAAAATATGGTTAGAAGCTATGCCTTTTATACAATTGAATTAAACATTTCTGAAGTCTATAATCTCTATCTTATACTTGTTAGAATTATTCATTAATTTTAGAATTGATAAGTACAAAAATTTACAATATACTAAATAGGGCTATGATTTAAAATTAAAATTTTTACAAACATTACAATACAATATTTTATTTCATTTGCAAATCCCATTAAAAAAATATTTTAGTCTAAATCTTAAAAGTTAATAAGTAAAAATACATCTAAAACAATAGAAATTTACCTGTGCACACTTTTTAATTTTAATAATGAAAATTGAATTTTACACATAATAGTAATTTTATTTTGAAATTATCTTACCTGAAGTGAATATCTATTTTTGAAACAATTTGTAACAAGTTCTCCTTTAGACATATTATACAACCAATGTAATTTCCTTCCACTATGCTGACTACTATAGAATGCTGTAAATCTCTGAACACTCCTTTCTAGCTAAGATTCGTAAAAGAAGGAGAGAAAAAAATGAGATAAGATTTACCTTTCAAACAGAAATAATTGACTAAAATTGGTAGCATCTATTATGAATGAGTGAATAAATTACATAGAACCAAGTTATTCATTAAATATGAAGTAATTTTAATATTATAATTGAACATTATATTCAAACAGTGGCAGCTCATAACCAAAATTAGTAGGGATGGCAACTTCAAAAAAGATTTAGCCATTGTTTTAATATTGTGTAAAATGAAACATATAAAAACAAAATTTTCACAAAAACATGATAATTTTAAACTAAGAAAATTTTTTTAATAATAATAGCACTCATCACAGTTCAAGTTGAGTTATTTAATTAAAAATGAAACCATTCTTTTTGTAGTATTTTGCATGAAAAAATTAATTTTCTCCTTTTATAGTACTACAATTGCATTTAGCCTTTCAATTTTGCTTTTTTTTTTTCAGTATTGAAAAGTAACATTCTTACTCGTGAGAAATTACAAGAGGAGTTTTATCACTTTAGTAATTTAAATATCAGCTCCATCTAAATAAATTTTAGAAACTCCATTAACTTGCAATATTGTTGCAAACCAGATCTATAATAGAATACTTTTATAAATCTGAATGAACTTTTCTCTATCAATCAAGGGATATGCTTCAATGATCAGTACTGTTTCTTGTAGACATTGCATTCTTTAAGCTAATGAAACTTTACTCATTGAACAATTTAGCAACTACTCAATGCTTCGTGGAAGAATGTCTGCTCATTTTATAAAAGCAATCGAACAGTTCCTTAGCTTCAGCCATGAATGTCTTTGAAGGATCCTCACAGTGCTCCAACTTTCTTATTTTTATAGTCTGTTATAGTTAGTTTCATTGAATTTAAACTGAATTTCTTCAGATTCTATTTGCTTGTAAATTATTTCAAAATGAGATAGAATCTGATGAAAAAGATGTAACCAAAATATGAAAATACCATCACTCAGGTTTTTAAAATTTGTATTGCATCTATATGGCTGATCTGAATTTGATTTCAGTAATGCAGTTTTTTAATGATAATTAATTTTCATTAATTCTGTTTCAACTTGAATGGAAATGAAATGCAGACATCCATGTGCTTTTTATATATATCCACTTTATATCTAATTGTTCTAGAATATATTTAGTTGGATATGCATTGCATGGGTTTTGAGAATTCTGGAATAGTTAAATGTTAAAGAAAAATATTCCTCCATTTTATGAATACGTACCGAAATTTTCATTATTAAATTAAGTTGATGTGCATAACAGTCAATGAAAGTTGCATTAAAAGGAAATTGCTTTTCACTCCTGCCTTTCTTGCTTTTTATGACTTTTGCATCATAATGTTTGAGTTATTAGTTTTTGTCAATTTTCTTGAAGGATAATGACTAATGGTTCCAGGATATATTTTGATATGAAACCTACAATATAATTTTCTAGAATAAAAAAATCCAAAAACACACTAAATATTTTTCTATTCAGCAAGTACAATAGAATAACAAGCATTTGAATGTGCTCCAAAACATCTGTTAGGCAATCAGCTATGTTAACTATAAAGGAAGATTCTCTAATGTCTTTTTCTTATGTTATATTTGAAGCAGCACTAGTATCTTATTTTAAAAGATTACATAATATTCAAGTTAAAAAGAAAAACCCCACCCGAATCCTAGCAATATGTGAAAATTGTGAGTGCTTCAATTCTGCAGTAACAATATATGAACTGCCACTGTATTTAACTACCAACAACTTGTACAAATAAAGTTATTGGAATGATCAGCCTAAATTTATGGAAAGAAAACTGTACACAAAATCTTACGAATAACATTAATATGGTAGATATATCAGCAGTTATGCATGCATTTTTCTTTACGTTTCATATGCCTTTTCTGTTTTTTACACCATAGATCTTTTATCTTCTTTTTTTACAAAAAAATTTTTAGGAGAAAGGAAAGTCAATAGCATAATTTTTTAATTATTTTTATTCATATTTGAAACAAAATTAGCAATTAATTTAGGTGAATTGTAACTATTATACATAAAAATAATATTTCGCACAACTGCACATAATGACAACTTAGATTACAAGATTTTTTTTATTAAATATTTTGCAATTTGTATATCAAAACAAATTTGAATAGAATGTGGAAAATAAATAAAAATTCAATCAATAGAACTAATCTCTGTTATTAAATGTAACATTGTAACTAAACACAAATTACAGAATAGGCATCACTTTATACATTTTTTTCCACTACAGAATTCATATGAAATACGATGATTGCCATATAACTAAAATCCAATATTAATACACTTTTTTTAAAAAAACGAAAAAAATGCATAAAATATTATAATTTGCAAGTAATCATTTTTTAAATCTTCACTTTTGTATTTTTAAACATTTAACTGATACCTAAACTTCTATTCACAGAAAATTAAATTTCTGTCAAAAATGTCATTTTTAACAAAACCAAGTAAAAGCTGGTGTTATATTACTTTTTATGAAGTAGAAAGGTTTAAGTAAATTATGAATAAGATTATTATACAAAAAGGATTCAATTTATATTTAAAAAAATTAATGACAAATATTACAATTTTTGTAAAAATTTATTTGCAAAAAATAATGCCTATACTTGTTTTAAAACTTTTTCATTTAAATTATTTAAAATTAAAATATTTTTTTACATTATTCAATAGAATAATTACTGCTATTACATAACAATTGGCAATAAAAACAAATTAGTCAAGTACACATTGTGAACACTCTAATATGCAACACTGTGAAGAAATTTTTCAATAACTTTGAAATTTGCAGGTTTTTCTAAATCATAGAACATACAAAAACTACATTACAGTATCATGCAAATTACTTGCACAAGACCACTGTATACAGTATAAAACAGGTGATAATAGAGTGTTTTTACAATGTTCTTCAGTTTAGGTAGCTTCACAAATTATTGATGGAGAGAGAAAAAATTAAATCAAGCATGCCATAACAGATTTTAATAGAGGAAGAATTTTGGTCCCTTTAAATCACAGTATGTATTCTTCCAAGAATTTAATATTCATGATCAATGGAACCAAATCATAGTAATGTAAATACACTACTGGCCATTAAAATTGCTACACCAAGAAGGCGACGTGTTACAGACGAGAAATTTAAATGACAGAAAGAAGGTGCTGTGATATGCAAATGATTAGCTTCTCAGCGCATTCAGACATAGCAGGCGCCGGTAGCGACATCTACAATGCGATTAAATGAGGAAATTGTTCAGTCGGTTTCTCATACACAAATTGCATTTGAACGTTGTTGCCTGGTGAAAAATTGTTGTGATGCCTCGTGTAAGAAGCAGAAATGAGTACCAGCACGTTTCTGACTTTGATAAAGGTCGAATTGTAGCGTACCGAGATTGCGGTTTTATCGTATCGCAGTATTGCTGCTCGCGTCGGTCGAGGTCCAATGACTGTTAGCAGAATGTGGAATCGCTGGGTTCAAGACGGTAATACGGAAGGCCGTGCTGGATCTAAATGGCCCCCTATCACTAGCAGCTGAGAAGACAGGTATATTACCCGCATGGCCTTAATGGATCGTGCAGCCCGAACGAGCCCTGAGTCAAGAATTG
Source organism: Caerostris darwini (assembly GCA_021605075.1). Taxonomy (NCBI): domain Eukaryota; kingdom Metazoa; phylum Arthropoda; class Arachnida; order Araneae; family Araneidae; genus Caerostris; species Caerostris darwini. The sequence goes on along the minus strand of BPLQ01011053.1, from coordinate 108,349 downwards.
GGGTCGTTTGCAAGATAACAAGTGTCTGCACGAACAGTTTGACGTCGTTTGCAGCAGGATGGACTCTAAGCTTCCAGACCATGACTGCGGCTACCCTTGACGCTGCATCACAGATAGGAGCGTCTTCAATGGTGTGATCAACGACGAATCTGGAAGCACGAATAGCGAGACGTCATTTTTTCAGATGAATCCAGGTTCTGTATACAGCATCAAGATGGTCACATCCGTGTTTGGCGGCATCATGGTGAACGCACATTCGCAGCGTGCATTTCTCATCGTCTTACTGGCCTATCGCCTGGCGTGATGGTATGGGGTGCTACTGGATGCACGTCTCGGTCACCTCTTGTTTGTATTGACGGCACTTTGAACAGTGCACGTTATATTTCTGGTTTGTTACGACCCGTTGCGCTACCCTTTATTCGAGACCTGCGAAACAAACGTTTCAGCAGGATAATGCACAACCGCATGTTGCCGATATTGTACGGACCTTCCTTGATACGGAAAATGTTCGGCTGTTGCCCTGGCCTGGTCTGCACGTTCATCAGATCTCTCGCTAATAGAAAACGTCTGGTCTGGTTGCCGAGATCATCACGATACGCCAGTCACTACGGTTGATGAGAGGTGCCATCGTGTTGAAGCTGCATGGGCATCTATACCTGCACATGCCATCCAATCTCTGTTTGACTCAATGCCCACTCGTATAAGTAATGTTATTACTGCCAGAGGTAGTTCTGGGTACTAATTTCTCATGATCTATGCACCCAAATTTCTTGAAAACTTAATCACTTATTACCAGTATAATATATTTATCTAATAATATTTTATCTGCATATCTTCCTGGTGAAGAAATTTTAATGGTCAGTAGTGTATGAATCAGTAAACATAGGAGGGATGAAATTTTGGTTGGAAATGTTTTAGCAGCTACATCATAACATAAAATGAGAAGACAGGCATCTTTTGTACATGGGTATTACAGGCAAACTGCAACATCTAAAACACAAGCTTAAGAGAGTGGAAAATAACAATCAGTGTGAGCATGCACCATTTGACATTGTTTGCTGCATAAGAAAATTTATTTAAAGAATCTGTTGTTCCAAATACTTTTACCACCATATCAAGTGTCTGTGAATGCAATGGTACATAGAACACTAAACCCTGAATAAATAAATAACATCTTTCATTAGAATTTCCATTTTATTGACAGCATCACAATGGTAGCATTTGAACTTGTCACTAACACAGTAACAGACTATTCAACTCTTATATTATTTATTGCCAATCCACTATTGGAGATTGGGAGATTGGAGCTAAGAAATTTATAAATTTGAAAATTTTATCTGAAATTATGAAGTCTGTTTTCTCTTATCTTCAAGGCTTGCCTGAAATTAGTTTTCAATAGAACAATGCCAAAACCACATACGCCATGCAACTTTTAACAGAAATGCAATATCCATCATATCAGACATTTTCATAACAAACCACTCATGAGAACAGCAGAAAAACACAGGCAAAAGGTGGCATACAACATATGCTGACACATCATCATGGTATGCAAATACAAATCCATGATCCCTTTCATTTAGGGTCTATAATAATCAGCAGAAGATACTGCAATTCATGACAGCTATATAAAATACTGATTTTTCTTATGCTTAGCAAGTCAAATGGATTTCTTATTTGAAATATTTCCCCCTTAATTTTGCATAATTGACAGGGCTTTCATATATATATATATATTTTTTTTTTTTTCATGGTGTTAAATGTTTGGATGGCCATCATTTTACATCCAAATACCAGAAAAAAATCAGATCTCTGTGGTGCTGTTTTATCCCAGAATATAATTTTATTTTTATTCAGTGCTAATTTGTTAAATTAAACAATGTAATCATTAATTTTAATAATGATTTAATATAGCTCACAAAATTTTGATGTACAAATTTTCAGTTAATTCGGAAATTAAAAGGATTATTCGAAATTTGTGTTTATAGATTATATATTAAATGATGAATTCAGAAAAAATGTATTCAATGAACGAAACTTCAAATTTGAAATAAATAAACTAAGTTTGCATAACTTTCCACTGTATAGAAAGATATCCTAATATATATATATATATATATATATATATATATTAAAAACTAGCAAAAAAAAAAAAAAAAAATTATTTATAATTAAATATGTTAAACTTACATCTGATAATCCACGTAAACACTATCAAAAATATTACATTAAAATTGATAAATTTGGTATAACTTCAAGAAAACAACTATCACAACTTATCTTCCAAATTATTTTACCTTAGTCCTTTTATTTTACTAATTAAAGTTGCCTAATTAATCAATCAATTATAAAAGCTTAGATATTATGTAGATCTAATTATGATCACTATTTATTTTCAGCTCCAGTAACATTTTTTTCCTCTTATTTTAAAATCTCACTAAATAAATTGGTAAATATTTATTCATTTATAAATATGACATGTATATAACTAAAGCACATTTATCTTATATTGTCATTAAAAAAGAGAAAATTTTATGATTAACAAGAATTTTTTTTATAACTAAAAAAAATCATTTTCAAAATCCAACTTGATTCTAGGTAAAAACAAATTCTCTAACAAAACGCGAAATGCTTATATATTCTCATTCAGCTCAAAATCCCTCTTATAAAAAATAAAAAAACTTTTTCCTTTTACCCAAGCTTATTGACTAAGTTCTAAGATCTTGCATTCTTCTAAAATAGCATTATTCTGCTAATCAAAAAAATAAATTTAAAATAATGATTAAATATTCTTTTATGAAATAAAAGATTAGAATATTTCTGTTCTGAAAATGAATAAAATTTCAAGCAGAAATCAATATAAAATTTAGTATATTTACTTCAGTTTAATATACTACTTATTAATTAAAAGTGCTCTAGCTGTCAATCATATATATTTAACTAATTAAACATATCTCTAATGAAGAGGTCAGTTTCTTTAAAAGATAGATTTGAACAATTAGAATCATTTGTTGTTATTTTATAATGTATGAATAGACTAGTAAATAAGAATAAGATGAAAGATATTTGCGGTGTAAATAAAAATTAAAAATAAATATACACACAGTCAAGTCCCGTTTTTAGAACCACTTGCATTTCTGAAAAATGCACATTATCAATGAAATACGTCATCTGGTAGCGCCAAATTCCTTGCCTATGTAGGATCGCAAGCTGGTTATTTATTAAACAGATTAATATTATATTAACAGAGATTCCAACCTTAAATGAACCTTTTAAATATATTTCAGATAATTTTCTCCAGTTTTTTTATGCTTGTCATCAATAAGTAGAGCATAATTGATACACCTACATCAATACCTTCGAAATCGAATAACCATCCACTTTGCCACAATATTCATATTAATAGAGATTTATATTTGCATTTGTAATTATGATATTATGAAGCAATATAACAATCTTTTAACAAATTAACTTAAAAAGTTTTCATTAAAAAATTAATTTATAGATCATTTAAATACCAATACATGTGTTAAAGTTATTTATTACAAATTAGGATTTAAAGGGAATATAATGTCACACAGTACTTTAAAAATGAAATATCTTACAGCAAAAAAACAATACATAAACCTATTTAATAAATGCTATCCCTTTTTAGGAAAAGACTTCACAGACTAACAAAACTTCTTGATAACAAAGGAAAAAATGCAATATTGACACTATATTTATGGACTAGACAAGTATCATTTTTTCCCGTAGGTCATAGATACTTTTAAATTTCTATTATTTTTCATAGAATCTATGGAGAAACTGTAGTATTTGATGTCATTGTAATAAGGATACATAATACTAGAAAAACATACAAATACCAAGAATTTAGATCATTTCCAAATAAAAATTTTGTGAAACATTTCCATACATATGTAATAAGTATATCATTAATATTCCAAAAAATTCAATTAACAGATCAAACTGCGAAATATTATATGCTGTGGATGATAGAGATTGGTTAATGTCAATCATGACTCGGCTGAGGATCTTTACTGTCAGATTGAAATAGGAACGCAAAAATATGCAAAATTGACTTGAGTGTGTATAACTAGAATAAGCCAAGAGATTGAACAAATTTTTGTATCAGAATATGGTTTACAACTACATCCATAATCTTTTTTTCGTGGAAAAAAAAACACAGTTCAAAATTTTAGAGATAGGTGGGCAATAGCTGCATATTTATTCTTCTTCAATAGCATGGCAGGCCTTCAAGGCCTTTTGCCTACTGGCAGATTCCAAAACATATGATATTTTCTTTTTATGACAGAGTTGTTAGCCCTACCTCTACATTCATATTTGACAGAACCACTACTTAATCGCTGGGATTTGAACCTGCAACCTGTGGTACTGAGCGCCACAGGCTAGTCACTTAGCCATCAGGCCCCTATATTCATTCTATTTTTTGGGTAACATATAATAAAAGAAAGATGGCATATAAAGAAAGAAAACTGTCGTAAATATTGTACAAATGCTTAATTTACACATTAACAATTAATTAATGTGTATAACAGTGTAAGGAATCACGTCATTCACAGCTGAGTCAAGCATATCTATGGGTACTGAAAAGATTTCACAGCAGATAGCATCTTTTGATTTTGTGAAATATAATGAATAATTGGTGTCACAGAGGATTTCAAATAAATTCATAATTTAAAAAATTTTTTTTGTCAGATCGCTTATATCCTATTGAATGGCCTCCTCAATCAGGATTTTCTAAAACAGTTAAGAGGAACTGCTTTACATGGCCTGCAAAGAATAGAGGTGCACAACATATGGTATAAATATGAGAGTTAGAGATTATTAAACATACACATTTGAAATTGAGCAGAGGACAGATTTCTTATAAAGGCTATATAATTTGAATAAAAATGTTTCCAACAGAAAAGCACCATTCATCAGTAAAAATTTTATGAACAAACATCCAAATTTACGCCACAGAATTTACATTATGGTACAATTATTTTTAATAATTATTAAAAGTTGAGTGACATTTGGTTCATGTTTTATAACAATTTACATCTAAAATAGCTAATTTTCAGAATGAAAAATTTCCAATGCTAAAAAAAGCAAACTTTACCTCTTGTGGAAGTGCAAATGAGAAGGACTGTTGGAAAGGCCAAGAACCAGAGCTTAATACCTGTATACTAAAGTCAACTGAAAGAACAATGATTTTAACTATAGTATATTGGAAACTAAGTGAATTAGTTCATGGCAATATTACAGCATAATTCTATATAAGCTTTTACACTTCAATAATAATTAAGATTAATTTAACCAAATAATAATTATCTTAATATAAACACTTAATTTAAATATAAAATTAACGAACTAATGCTAGAAAATTATTGAAGCAAAAATGATAAGTCATTAGAAGATAAATATAATTGTTTAACCAAGTAAAACTCCAACTGTAGGAATTATCCACCATGGGAAGTATATGAAAAAATATAAAAAATTCCAAGAAAGAATTTTTAATGAAGTTAAACTTTCATTAATAGTAATCTATCCAATAAGCAAAAAATTGTTATTTAAAAAAAATATATCAAAAATTTAAATTTGTTTTAATCAGTTCTTATTTTCATGATCATAGCAATATTTTTTATTTGGTTAGCACCTTATCAAAAAGAAAGAAAGAAAAATTTCTAAAGAGAACTTTTTGATCACATGAGGGGTAGGGGGACTGCTATACTTTTATTCATAACTGACAGCAGCAAAACATATTTTTATTTATTAATATTTAACTAAGAAAATAAATATTTATAATTTGTTATCACTGCCAATGAACATTACCTTTGAAAGAGTAACTAATAGTAATATACTGAATATTTTACTTTTATTTACTATACTTATGCCACTAATATCAATTAAACTTGCATAAAATATCATAGTATAATAGTGAGTCCCTTTTAAGTTTACCTTTAGTACACTTCACTTAAACAGTCTATCATATTTAAATATTATTATTTTACTATAAACAACATTTAATAACACAGTTTAAAAACAACCCACTTTTTAAACTTTACAAAATCGCAAAAGTAATATTTTTTTTTATTAACTTTTGCTACAAAGAATTAATAAATACTATGTGTCAAAAAATTTAAAAAGTATGATCCATTAAGTAAAATTACTTATGACCTTCAGTCTAAAAAAAAAAAAAAAAAAAAAAAGATTATAAAACAACATAGCAGTCAATGCTATAAAATATAAATAAGAAACAAAAAAAATGACAACAGGATCAAATAGATAATAAACAATAGGTTCACTATCTAACATAAATATAGTACCAAATTTACCAAATCTTACAACAGCATTAAGATTTTACACTATTTTAAATATTTTTAATGTACAATAGATAAATGTTAAAATTCAATTTAAATCAGGTAATGTATCTGATTACATTCACCAGAATACTAGAAATAAGAAACCATAGGAGATTTATATTTTTCTGACAGCAAAAACAGTAAATTAAAATATTCCTTAAATGAAACAAAGATTTTTGTTAATATCATGAATATCAGAATCATTATGAATAGAAAGATCGTTTTTTCTATTTAAAAATTAAATAGCAAGATATTACTTTTAAAAATCCATTACATTTAAAATTATTAATTATTAATAATGTTATCTAGTTTTTAAAAACATTGTAATAAAAACTAGCAAATATTGACAAAAAAATACTTACGATCTAAAGCTTCATGAGAATAACTAAGATGTTTACGAAATTGTTCATTAAGATCTTTGCTAACACCAATATCTTGAAACATCCTCTGTAATTTGGAGGTATATTCAAATCCACAAGCTTGCTGAAATATAAATAGATATATATATAAATTACCTCTATAGATTAAAAAAAAAAAGATGTTGGCCATAAAATTTGCCTACAGCAGAGAGTATTTTTAAGTATGTAACCTTCAGCTTAAATAGAAATAACTAGTGCAAAATAAATGGATCTTAGATATGACAAAACTTTTTGATGCACATTAAATATACTTTTTTTTTTTTTTTTTTTTTTTTTTTTTTTTACTTGACTCTTGCGCTGGTAACATCCTCTGCAGACAAATACCTTTTATCTCCTTTAAAAAAGGTATTAAAAACACTTTTCTTTAATTCGATTTAAATATAAATATTGCTAAAAATGGTTGAATTCTTTAATTTGAATAGTTAAATGAATAAAAGTTTATGAAAAAGAAAAGATGAAAAACTTGATCTATACTCATTTCTCACATGTCTACATCATCCTGATTATTAAAGTTGAGACTTTATAAATCACACTTAATTGAATGGTATTAAAATTATCATATATTTCAATTTGAAGAATCAATTTTCAGAAATCAAAAACAAATTCCAATTTTAATAAATGAAATTTATACTAAAATAAGCAAATCTATTATATAAAGTAAATCATATCAGCTAGCTTTACAAATGTGAAGGAATAAAGAAGGAGGATACGAAGATAAAAAAAAAAACTGCTCCAGTACCTCCGCACTATAGAAGTGCATATTAAATAAAATTCATTTCAAATGTCAAAAATATCGTTAATATCACTTATTTATATTATTTTCTAAACAACAATCAGCATTAATAAAATGAATTGCTCAAAGAAACCTATTTTTTAACCATCAAGATTCTCCAAAAGAAAGAGCATAGGCTCATTTTAGAATTTTGATAAATGGAATGTATAGGGTTGTTTGATTCAACTTTTTTACAATGTTTCTACAAAACTGCCAAGACTATTCATTAAATAGATCTTCCGGGATAACAACAGTTTGTCTTGATTCTATTTTACAGCAAACATTTTTTTTAATAAGAATTTTGTTTTTAATTCAGCAGTTATAATTTTACTTTCTCTCATCGATTTCAGATGAAATTTTATTCCCTTTCTTCACATAGTTGTAAGGGAAACTATTTTAGCTTGTTAGTAGTTAATTCTCTGTGATGTATTTATAATATTTATAACTTTTCCTTTACTTACAAGTTATAAATATCAGCAGTAACCACATTTACTAATAATTTGTGTCTATCTGAAATTTCTTCATTACAAACAAAGGACACTTCCTTCATGCTAATATTAATTAATAATTTGATTAAATATTGAATTCATATTTAAAACTTAAACACAACCAGTAACCTGACATGTTATGGTGAAATTAGTTTCAAGCAAAAGCATTCAGATTCATAACAGAAACAAATAGCAAATAACAATGTCTATATAAAAAATTGACAAAAAAAAAATCGATTCTTTTTTAATATATTAAAAACCATTATACATTGTTTTCAGGATATGCAAATAAAAATCTGTAAGGAATGCAATTTTTTTCTTCACTTTTTAAGTTTTGAACTATTTTTCACTTTTTTATTGAATCAGAAGTTAATTTTCAGTTAATTGTAGGAACCTATGTATCTATCTTGTAAAGAGAAGTTTGTATGCCAGTCTTTGAATGCATATTATAAGAGACAAATGCAATGTATATTCCTTGTGTTTTTCAGTTTTACTTCATAGTTTAAAATGAAATATAGTAAACAAATGCATAGCCACTATAAAAAATGATAAAATAAAATTAATTTAATTTAATAAGCTTGAAAACCTACTTTTAATTTTGATATCATACTTGCTTCAGCATCATCATTTGCAGACATGTGTTGCACTAGCCTCTTAGCTAACATTTTACTATAAAATCTCTGGAACACATCTTTATCTTCAATATATTTAAACACTATCATCTAAAATGTAAAAATTATTTCTTATTTATATGTTAATTTTTTAAGGACACTACTAATATTTTTAAAACCAGATTTAAATCTATCTCTTAATATACATGCATAACTAAATTAATTTCTTAGGAATTTCGATACTTTAACCCTTTTAAAACAAGTAAAGGAAAAAAAAAATATTTCCCAGTGTCTAAAACCTGTAATGAGAATAAATCACAACATACTCAAGTAGTTTTGCATAATAAGCTCACTTGCATATATAGGAAAAACAAAAAGAAAAAAAAAATATATGAAAGATTGAAAAGTTGATTCAGACTGATTTTATCTCTCAAAATATTAGTATAAATAATCATACACCTATAGAAACTTAAAAATAAAAACAAAACAAATTTTATTTGTCTGTTAAGACATTCTATTTTATATATTATCAACTTAAGTATTAAAAATTAAAATTTTAAATGTTCTTTATGTTGAGAAATCACATGACGAACAAACAAATGAAAACTGATTTGGACATACAACAGTAATAAGTTCACAAATATTTTCCAATCCCCTGTTAGGATACCAAAAAAAGTGAGGTTTTACTGAAAGGATGATATTACACACCAGCTGCTATAATTTCTATAAAAAAATGGATTTCTCTAAATAAAAATTTCTTCTTTTAACTAGAAATATTTTGCATATTATTCTTTAAAGATCAAATTCGCATAAATGTAACCTTTAAAAGGAAGGAGAGAAATAAAATAAATAAAGAAGTAATTTACCACTTGATTTAGAGTGTCTTCTAGTTCAGATTCTTCCGGATTTTTTGAGCTATAAAGAATATTTTATATAACTTAAGCAATACATTTTTTTAAAAATATATACCCAAAATTAATAATACAATTATAAATGCACAGAATAACAACAATTTAAATTTATTTAATTAATTAAATAAGACAGAATGCTTGAAAAATACCTTGCAAAAGGTGGTAGAAGGAACCAAAATAAACCTTTTTAAAGCATGCAATAAATATGAATTTGAAATTGCTTAATTTGTACTAAATTTAATGTGATAAAAGCTGCTGTTTAGGAGACGATATAAGAATTCACAATGAAGTAGGGCATTATTCCTTATTAAGAATTTCAACAGTCTGTACTACTATACCACACAAGACATTGAAAAAAGTTCTGAAATAAAAACAATTCAATCTTTAATGGGAGTCGTGCTTAATGAAAAACCGCATTTATACATCTTGTATATGGGGTTGGCAAGGAAAAGGATGAGCAATCTAGATAATTGCTAAATCATTACCCTTTAAGATACTTCACCTTTTTAAAAATGTATCTTTTTGTTTGGTTTGATTTGATTTGTCGCTCAACGATCATTTTGTGCACTTTAGGCTAATTAGACCGGCATCTACAATTTAACAAGGATTCTGAGCCACTAACAAACGTCCATACCACCGCCAAGATTCGAACCTGAAGCTTGTGGTACCAAAGGCCAAAAATGTATCTAAAGCTAGCTAATTGGCCATCAGGCCACAAATGTATCTTTTGAAGGCAACAGACTTGCAATAGATAAGAGCTTCCAAAAACTCTTCATCTGGAATAAGATCACTTATGTGCATCAATTGTCAAAATAGGTTTGTCAACTGTTGTTAAAAGATTTGTTTCATTTCATTTGGCCTTTTTTAATTTCAGCATTCAAATTCTTCTTAGTTAAGAGTGATTGAACGAGGTATTTTCAATTACACATTTTATAATAAAACAAAAGGTAATTTTGGGTTCCATAGCCATCCTTTATAATTAGGCCAGATGTTTTTTGATCCTTCTGTAAATTTTATGAGATACTAAAATGATGCATAAATCATTTTAGGTTATCAAAGGTTAATTTTTAAAAAAATTTATGATTAGTATTATAAAGACTATTTAATAAAACATTCTGATAAAAAGAATAATAGCTGCTTATAAATTAATGTTATTTTTAATTACAGAACAATTATAAATAATAATATTTATAGCCAAGCAAAACATGCTTAAGACTCAATTTTTATTAAGTTAAAAATTTTTTTTTCTTATTAACTGTCTTAAAAATTTGTCAAATACATTAAATGAAAGATAATATTGATCTATAAGAAATAAAATGTTCTGAGATTATAGTTCAAGCCATGATAGTAGAGTAATAAAATTCATGGAGCAATATATAATAGAATTTATAACAGTATGCAAAAGAATATCAAATGAAATTTTTATTAAACCTAACTATTAAAGAAAATAAAAACAAAATTATTCAACCTTCATTTAAGGAATTTTTTATGCTATATTTGATATGAAATTATAGTTTTAAATAGAAAAAATTTCACTTTCCTTCCAAAGAATATCTGACAATAAATCTGGAACCATCTGGTCACAAATGAGCAATGATTTTACTTAAATAATATTAAGTTTAACAGGTTTACAATTAATTAAAAATTATAAAAACTGATAATAATTGCAATTTGATATTCTCATTTACATTATGCAAGATTTCAAATGTCACTGATATTCTTTTTCTTATGAGATTTTACTTTTTTTAATTCAATTTAGGGGAATTTGGCATTAAATGAAATGATTTGCTTTTAAACACTGACATAAGGGTGATTGTGGTTACCACAGTAATTTTTGAACTGCAAGTCAAATATGTGTTTGGAACAAATTAGATGCAATTCTTCAATTTCTCTATAAAAAGTTCAACATAATTAATATTTTTTTTTTATTGTCAATCTTTTTTTTTTTTTTTTTTTTTTTTCAAATTCTAAATTTCTTCATGAAGGCAAAGTGTAAAATCGTAGAACCTTACATCAAAATAATTGTAGCTATTTTAGAGGATGGATGATATAAAGGGTTAATTATATAAAATTAGTTGCAATTTTTTAAATATTTCTAAATTAATGTTTTAGTTAATCTTTTGTTCCAATAAAATAAAATTTATATACAAAGTTGTACCCACACTATTTTTCTGAGATCCACCTACAGTGTAACTTAAAAAGGTATTACTGTACTTTGAATCTATTTAGGAATCAAATAGCAAATTTCTAAATACACACAAATTTAACATAAATCCAAAATTTTAGCAAATAACAATTTCTTTCATTTATTTAAAACATACAGAAATTAAAAATGTGTTATATCTATGATTGTACTTTACTGAACAAGTAAATGTAGTATGTAGAAATGAGAAATATTGATAGCAAATAACACACTATAAAAAGACAAATACCTTTTTTTTAATAACAAATCACAGTACTTTGCAAGCAATTCAGGAGATTTACTAGAAGAATTTGCAAGTCTTGTCACTGCATTATTATTGATAAATTTTCCACAGGCCTGAAATCAAAACTCATTATCAAAGAAAAACACACTATATTATCATTCTATCTCTACTAAGTTAATGATAAATCATCATTAAATCAATACATCATCATTATTAATAAATTTAGATATTTGCGCTCATTTATAAGAAAAATAATTTCAAGAGAAACAACACACACACACAAAAAATAACAATACAAAAATATTTATGAATTTCTTTTTTTTTATATATATATAGACTTTGAAAAACTATGTTTATACTATTTTGAATATACACAGGATTATTTGGAAAAATTTATATTTTTTAAAATATATATATCTACTTCAATTTAATATAATAGAACCCAAATTTGCTAATGATTTAGGTTAATTAAATATCATTGTTTTTAAAATTTAACTTACTTAAACTACATTTAAAATGTTAAAATTTTAATCAACTTTTAAATTAATTGAAAATATTTTTTAAAAATATCTCTTTCGTCAAACCTCACTTTCCTATACCATATAATATTCCAAAATTAAAAGCATTTTCTGTATAAAAGTTGCTGATCTTTAGGAATCAATATTTAAGACAATTTAATTTTTGAGAATGCAAAAAGAAGAATGTATAAGAACTGTGCCAATATTTTTCTATAAAAAGAAAAATAGTATTTTTCTATTTGGAATAAGGATTTTATTTACTAGAAATATGTTACTTGAAAAATTTAAGAAATTCATTAGGGATTTTTAAAGAAAATCTGTTTAATAGCAAAAATTTGGAAATTTTCAAAATTAAAAAATAAATCTGGATATTTGGTTATCATGCACATATGTTAGTAAACATTCTGCAATCTAAAAAGATTCAAGTTCTTAAATCTTTATAAATAACTGTATAAAAAAGTGTTAAATTATTGGATTTCTTATATGAAAAGTTAGAAATAATATAGATCTGTCTCACTTAAACTATCTCAATACTCGTAAAACGATTTTTTTTTTTTTTTTTTAGCATTCAAAAAAACTTCTTACTTTATCTAAGGCAGCTACAAAACCTGCTTCATTGTTAAAGGCTGTCATTACTAAGGCATTATATTTTCGATGTACATCCAAAATAGTAGTTACATAAACTTTTGGATCATTTGAAGCTGAATCACCACACTTTTCTATAGCTGAAAGACCCTGGTAGTGAATATGACTTTCTAAACGAGTTCTTAATTCACCAAGACCATCAAAAATTCTTGAAACTAGTTGAAACATTCTACCTAAATCTAAAAGAGCAAAGGCATATAAAGAACAAGTAAAGAAAGTCTTGATTTAAATAAATGCTTTTATAAATACTCTTCTACTATTAGAATTAAGTGTTAAAAAATTAAACCAAGATAGCTTATAACAGGAGTAATTAGAAAATACAAGCTATGAATAAAAATCAGCATTGTAAACAACTTTTTTATTTTAATATTTCAAATAAACTATAATAATTATAAATGGATTAAAAATTATACTGAAATAAACCCTCAGAAAGCAGCTGGTATTAGACAAACTGTACCTTCATTTTTATCATCATTAAGAAGATTTTGAAATTCTGAATGAAATATTTCTAAGTGTCTCTGAATTAAAACCTTCTCACAGGTTCTAGCAAGGATATCAAGGGTAGTTTCATGCAAGTACAACTGGACACGTCTTCTTTCTTCTAAAAGTCTTTGTTCAGCCTAAAATGAGTGGAGGGAAAAGTTTTTAAAATAGAATTTCCATAATATTCATAAAAAAAAAAATCTTTCAATAATAAATTACAGCATTAAAAAATTAATAAATAAATATTGTTAGTGGAAATATTCTTAAGAATTCTAACAAATTTGAAAAAGTATTCACCACGGTACGGTTTTCAGCATGATTAAAAAAAAAAAATTAGTTATCTCATAAAATAAGATGCAAATTCTACTGTCTGAATATTTATCATTCCTCCATAGTATATTTATAATTAAATCTGTTAAAAATTCAATGTTTTAGTTTACTTAACTTTTTAAAGGTGACAGTCTTCTTGGTAAATTCTAAGTTCAATATTTGTTGTTTTGGTTTTTTTAAAGACATGGTATTTTGTTTTATGGTTTACAAAAAAACATTTTCAATGTGTATATTTATCAAAATTTTATATTAGTTATTAGTTTATCAAGTACTTACTGTTTAGCATGTCTAACATACTTTTTTTTTTTTTTTTTTCAATTTAATTCTTTTCTTCTACATGACTGGAGAGATTTTTCACTAATGAGTGAACTCTTGAAAACAGATATCAAGTTAAAATAATTCTGATTTAAAGCATCACATGTTAATCTGCAAATTACACTCATAAACCCTCCATCAATCATACTGATAAAAAAAAAATGTGAATATTACAATGCAGTGCTAAAATATGCATTACTTAATTAAGCATTTGTATTAACAGTATTTCTGGTTGATAAATAAGAATATAAATATTATTATTCATATATCATGAGTATCATAAGTTTGTACACAACTATTAGAACATATCAAGAATTATTTAACAATAAGTTTAGTTAAAATATTTAATTCAGCATATTATTCTTTGCTGTAAATTACCAGCAAAAAATCATTTAAAAGCTATTTTATATCATGATATATACATACTTCAAATTGTTTACAAATGCCTAATTAAGATGTCATAATTCATCAGAAAGTTATTTTATATCACATTTTTCAATAGGGATTTCATATTTTTGAACATAAAATTATTACATTCAAACAACATAAATAAAACAAATTATAAAAATAATAATTATTCAATATTTAAACCTTTTTCATATATTCTGTAACAGGATTTTGACGGATAAAATCTGTGCTTTCTGTAGTATAAAATCTCTCTGTGTCACTAAGGAATGTATTTTCAAAGGCATCTTTATATACAGAAAGATTTGGCCCTTTTGCAGTTGGTTCATCTTCATTTAATCCTAATTCAACTATAAAAAAAAAGAACAGCATTAAATAGTTATAATTTAAAATTATATTAAAACTCGAACAAATAGGAATATATATTTTTGTGCATATAAATGTTTTTCATATTAAATATAAATTACGATTTTCCTATCTCTAGACTTTCTGAGCTTTTCTTTCCCACCATTTTCTGATATTTTGCTTTGTATTAAGTGTTTTCTGCATTATGCTAATATTTGAATTAAATAATCAGTGTCATTGAGATATAAATTGTATAGAATTGATTAATCTTGAAATGTTTGCATAAATTAAATTCCACTTAATTGAAAATGTTTCAAGACATATTATAAATAAATTCCAAATTTATGCACAATTAAAAATGAAAAATACAATGCTTGAATTTTAATAATAAATTAAAATACACTAAATATAATAAAAACAACCAATCACAACACTTTATGTCTTTAAACAAATAGTGAGTTTTAATACTTTATTTAAAAAAGGGGAGACAACAGCAAACAAATTTTAAAGCTTAAAATCAAAAATGTTTCTATACATAATCTTTTATTATTAGTTCTGATACACAAAGATTGTTCAGTGGGAAAATGTCACTTTATGATTTCGTATATCACAGGAAAAAATAAAAAATATAGCATTCTAACAGATATATGCATAAAGAAATACATTCTTGTAGGAAATATATGGAAAAACTCAATTTTGATTATTACCATAACAATTCATGACTCCACTCACAAGTCTAGTATTGATTGTTTCACCATTCCGTTCTTTTTCTATTAATTTTAAAACAGCACTTGTCACCTGTATAAAATTTCATTAAATATAATTTTAATGTTTCCATTTCAACATACATATTATAATAAGTAAATCAAAATAATCTAGAAAATTACAAGGGTGGTTCAGAAATTTGTGCAAAGACAGAGGTTGCACTACTAAAGCATATCAAAATGATTTTTAGTCAGTAGAATGACTTAGAGGAACACACACTAAGTTTCATTCAGATCGATCTGTTACTCTATATCAGGCTTTTATTTGAATATAGCAAATTGAATGATTAAAAAAAATGCTGAAAGAAATTTTTATTCATACAAGGTACATATTGTTATGGACATCTTAAGTCAACCCTTGTCTAACATTTTTTCAATTAACATTTGAATATGAGAAAGCTATCTTCAAATTGGATGACACCAAAGTTTGCCAGTGTTTCGTAATGAAAAATCTGACGAATTTCTTGAAAAATCTGGAGATTTTTCAAGCTTGCCTGAATTTTTAAAATTATCTTCATTAATACACAATTAAGGCATAAGTTGTCAATAAATGATATCAATAGTCACTGTTTCATGTTATTTCACATTTTTTTTATACTTAAAATATTTGGACCAAAAATAAAATTAAAAATATATGCAGTAATTAAAATCAAGAAGAAGGGTTTCTTTTAAAAATTATCTAGTCCAGATTTATAAAGTTATAGTAAATGAATTATATAAAATTTCTTAAGTACATCTTTTTCAAAAATTTTACAGCTCGATTTTTATTCAAGATTTTGTCAAATGTTAAAATAAATAATTGTAATTAAAAAATTATGAAAATAAATATGTCAATATTCTATAATAAAAAAAAACATCTTTTAGAACATTTTTCAAGAAATTTGCTTAGTATAATGTGAAGAATGTAAAAAATTAATATCAAAAGTGGAAAAAAGTTCAAAGGCAAAATTCCTAAATATTAAAAATCTGTATAATTAAGCAATGTGCCCTCATGCTTTTTTTCTTGTACAAATTCAAACCAGCTTTTCCATCTCAGAAACATTTAGGGAAATAACAGAAACTTGTGTGAATGTGCAGGTATTCCTTTCCTAAATTACATCTTTATTATCTGTTTTAAGGCAAATAATATTACATAATTTTTTACAACAGGACAATTGGTTACAATTTGGTTATTAATATCCCCCTCATATATATAACAAATAAACTTACAGCTGTAATAATATACATCATGATAAAGTATTTCATATCAGACTGTTAAAATTTATAAAATAATAGCAAAAATTACAAAAATAATTACATATATTCCAAAAAATTAATTTGAAACTATTAACTTTAAGCCGTTCTGAAGTACAGACTATTTATAATTTATAAAATTAAATGATTAGTTAAAAAAAAAAACTTGGTTACATAAACTGCTCTTCAAAATTAAAGGACAATCTGATAAACATACTTATCGATTTTTTTTTACCGATGTCTTATGGTATATTTATTTACATTGATTATATGCAACTAAATGTATAACTGGACTTCAATGTAGGAGTTATGATGTGAAATATGCAAATTAAGCAACCTACACTGTATTGCACAATGGAGGTATGTTAGAAATTAGGTTTGTGTCGGTTAAAGTGAATGTGGTTTCTGAAAATGACAACATTCATTAGTTCCACCCAAAATCATAATTTAAGCACAGAATAAAAGAGGCAGTCAAGTGATAGACTCAAGGGAAGTAAAATATAAATGGAGGTAGCTTAATATGTAAATATTCCTCAAAATGTCACATCAAGAACTATATCAGACAGTAGATAGCCTGGTCAAGGGCATCCAAGAACAATAATAGCATACCATGATTGTTAGATTGAGGGAGTCTTGAACAAGTGAGTCGGTTTTAGAACTTTAAGCTGGTTTTAGAAACTTCACAAACACTTAAATCAGTCCTTCTACACTATATAATTTAGACTATATACAACAAAACCTTTAGTTTGTGTCCTATCACTCTATCTTCCAGTGGGGTCTATTTTGAATTATTGCTGCTTTAATATTCAGTGGAACCCCTAAAGGATGAGATCATGTATGGTTTAGACAGAACTGTGACTTTAGATGTATTGAGATCTAGAGAGTGCAAGAAAAAAATCAACTGTTTTTTTTTCATTCATAAAATATTGCATTCATTAAAACAGTCTAATAGTTTGGAAAGGAATCAATAAAAATTGTTGCATTAAGCTGAATACCTTAAAGATTCTTTAATCTGTATAATAAAAAGGGCAAAATCTTGGAACTGTATGCAAGGCTACTGTTTGACCATATTTCTTGCTAATGGATGATAATGCTTGCCCAAATCAGCTACATTTGATGTCAGAAAACTTGGGAAAAAATATATATAACTCGAATAGATTGTCCACAGCATACTCACCAGACTTAAATATGATTGAGCATATATGCAATAACTAAAAGCCCACCAAACTGCAAGGTACCAAATGCCTTCCTAGAACCTCCAGGCACTGGACAAGCACTATTAGAGCAGTGGTGTGCAATTCCAAAAGACTTGATTAACATTTTCGCACATTCTATAAAATCAAGATGTGAGGTAACATTAATATCCTTTGATTTTGATGAGCAGGTGTAGAATGTTCATGATTCAATTGATTGATCAAGTGACCGAACAATTATATTTCCACGATAAAAAAAAATTCACTTCTAGAAAAATGTTTAAAAATAACAAACCTGTTTGTGCAAAGGTAGAAATAAAAACTCTCTCCAAGAAACAAGGGCAAGCTAAAAAAATATATATACGCAAAAATAAAATTTTCATTAATCTAAATTAAAAAACAATTTTATATAAATCAATTACATTTTATCAACTAGAAAATTAACACATGTAGTTAAAGCTGTTACTGCATAAACTCGTCAGAATCTGAATCTATGGGAATTTTTACTTTATTAACAATGGTGTTATTTTTGTAGATACTAAAAAACAAACTGATAGAAGAAGACAAGCAAAAGTTTAAGATTTGCCCCATTTATTTATTTGGAGGTTTCAAGTTGTTTTAAATATTGTTTAAAGATTTGGTAATTTGCCACTAGAATTAGAAGGAGTAGGATATTAAAAATACTTCCCATTAAAAAGAAAGAAAAAAAATAATAAATCTCCTTTTGCTAATTCATTTTTTTTTTTTTTTTTTTAATTTTGTATTTAAAATCGCGAGCATAAATAAACAGGGATATTAAACCAAAAGAGAATTTTCTTAAATAAAACATCCCTCCTTTTCACAAAAAACACCTAGTTTCCTAATGAGCCTATCGGTTCGCCATCCTCAAGAATAAGGAGGCATTCCAGTGGCAAGTATTAACTTTATTTCCTTCCTTTGTGTATGTCCTATTTGTTACCCCCACAAGACAGAGAAAGATCAACAGCACATCTAATATCCCACAAACATGATTCCTCTTATCTTCCCCACTAACAATTAACACTGTTTATTTGAAACTCTCCCGTGCTTACTTCTATTCTTTAGCACAAAGAAAGATTCTCTAATTTACCAGGAGTAATTTATTTATTTTTTAAACAATCAGAAGAATTGATATTAAAATTTTTATTTTTTTAATTTGAAATTTGAAATTAAGTGCTTTGTAATCTAGTTTTACTACCTAAAATTATTCACAATTATATAAATTTTGCAGGTACTCCAATAACCTAATACATATTTTTTGTATATCCCTTCATACTTTTTTGCAGTTTTAAGAAGGTTTCTAAAGCAAGAGAACATAAAAATATTTACAATTCATATCCTCAAATGTATGCAAATTTAAATGAGCAGAAGAACTTTCTGAAAGAAAAAAAAAATCTTCTTTAGACAGTTACCATAAAAGTTTAAGGGACATAAATTTTAAGAAAAGTTCAAGTTTGAATGTAGAGAAACTTGACATTGATACAAATTTATATATATTAAAGAAACAACTGATTTTTCAATTTTATCTTATTAAGAAGTAGCAGCCTAAAGGAGAAAATAACATCACACAAATATATTGCATATGGTGAGAATGAGAATATCCTTAAAACCCTACAGCATGCTGTATTTACATATTCTCTCAGCAGCTATGAAATAGGAATTACTATAGAGGCTTTAGACAATTTTATAGTATAAACATTTAGAGTTACAAGTTATTTATAAATCCAATTATGAATATTTGGCTGCTTCTCCAGATGGATTGATGACACCAACAAATATAAAAAAATTCTGAAAAGTTGAAAAATCTGAAAAGAAGATGTTGTTCTCCATACGAAAGGGTCAAATATATATTTATATAAACAATAATAATTGCCATATTAATAAAAAAGGTTTCAAAGCAAATTTTTTTTCAAAATAAAATATATTAATCCAGGTTTATTGTGCTAAGGAGAAAGATATACACATTCAGGATTTACAAGTGGTAAGGTAAAGAAGTAACTTTTTTTCTTCCAGTTATTAGATACCTTTTGGGTCATCACTTCTTGACAAAATGAATTTTATTGACTCTGCTATCACACTCGCAATGAAAGCATTAAAATTTAGCATATCCTTGTTAGAGATCTAACAAAAGGGGTACAAACTACTAGTCTCCACATATATTCCAAAAGCGAGTTGGTATTGTAACTTCAATAGCAAAATCTTCATGTGGTTATAGGTCTCTTTTCACATCAGAAGAAAGACTTAAAAGTTTTCAGGAGGTTCTTAATGGTTTAAAAATTTATTAAATGGGATTTTAAATCACATCTTATTAACTTTATATTAAGTATTATTTTTATTTAAGTTAAGTAGGATATTCTCTTACCTGATAAATTTCATAAATCCCTTTTCTTCCTTCATCACATTCTCGCTTAACCCAATGACGGTTCAAATAAGAGCAAATACCATTAAGAACCTTGCTTGAAAATTGATATTCTTCCCACTGTTTTGTATAAAATCTTAACACATCTTCATCCATTAAATCTACACCATCCTGAAATTACATTTAACAACATAAAAAATTTGGACACAAATATTTCAAGGAGAGGTCACAAACTATCTGCTGCTGATTTGATTAAACTATACAAAATGTATAGCTTATAACTAGGTGGTTAACTGGCCCTATCAATAAGACACACATGAGAAATTTTGTGAAAAATTTTAATTGGTTTATAATGGTAAGGATCTTCACCATTAAGTGACAGATAAGACATTTAGAATTTAGTAAACTGTGAGTTCATTTGTCTGCAATTTCCCCCCTTTTATTTCTTAAATTATAACCGTTGTAAGCAATATAGCAAAATTATATAGTTAATATGAATTTTACATGAAAAACATATATATCCTAACTTTAGAAAAACTGCTTTTCTTTTAAACCTCAGCTTTTTATTATTGAACAAATGCCAATTTTTCATATGCAAGTGGTTTTGTAAATCTATTTATAATTGTAGAATTCGAAACAAAATATTTAATCAGAACAGAAATCTACTCAGAAGATCACACACAAGAAAGCTTATTCTACTAAAAATGAGAAAAAATTATTCAGGAGAAAATCAGAAAAAATATTACAGAAAAATAAAAAAAAAGTAACAAAAGAAAATAATTTAGGCACAAAACAGGAAACCTTATTTTTAACAAGAATAGAACATTCTATCAAAATAGAAATCCCAATTAGAGTTATTTTTGGATTACTTATTTTAGAGACATTGCATAATTTAGAACTAAAAAGAATTGTAAAATAAATAAAAAGAGTTAAGGAAACTAAAATTTCAAGCAAAAATATTGATGAGTGAGTTATCTTCAATTAAAGGGGAAGGGAGTGAGTTTCCATCAATGTGTACAAAGTTTATTTCTCAATCAAAATATTTAAAAACACTTCATTCATGTGTTGGTCTACATGTTATAAAGTCTTACAAGTGAATAAGTTATAAAGACAAGTTGTAAAGTCTTACAAATGGACAAAATTAACCATTTGCACTCGAGCGCTCCGGAGCGGAGCCATTTAAAATTTGTCTTCAAGCTCGAGGGCTCCGCTACTGAGACAATGCAAATAATAATATAAATAATTCGTTTCCTTTAATGCGTATATCAAACTTACATGCGAATATGATCTTTTCACTACAATCGCTTCGAGTTGCTGGTAATACGAATGAAAAAAAAAATTCGATGTGGAAAAATTCAAAGTGCAAAGGGTTTATATTCGATGTGCAAAGGGTTTAAAAAAGTATGGATACTTAGACCTCAATTATAAAGAATTGTATCAGACCAAAGCAACACTATTTCGTATTTAGTAGTTAAGCCATAAGAATAGATTTATAAAGAAAAAAAATAGTTTACATTTTTTTAAATTAAGGACTAAAGTGATACTGCAAGCTGATTTTAGAATTAAATGGCTAATAACTAAAAAAAAAATAATAATAATATTAATGATTAACATTAAATGGAGATTTTAATACACAAATATTTATTAGCAGCTATATATTTGGACATTTATAATTTGACTTCAAATTTTTGTCAATTGCAATTGCTGTTTTGATAGATCATTAATCAGTGTTGATACTATCAGTTGGTTGTGATTCTGAGTTTTTTTTATTTATTTTTATTTTAATTTTGGTATTTTGACGCTATTTGCTCGTGAAACTTAATACCAGAAAATTAAAAATGCTTCTGCAACACTGTAGGAATATAGAATAATTAAAGGTTTGTAAAAAAATTCTTAATGATAATCGTAGGTTTTCTAAAAATAATTATCAGCTTTAAAAATTTGAACTTTAGAAGTGTTACATGCTATTTCAAACCACTATGACAAACCAAAGTTTAGCTTTACCTCATCATTATTAGATTAAAAACTAAAATATATTGAGCATTTTATTCCTACTAGAAAACATATTAATTGTTACAATTTTACTATATTATTTACAATGTGTGTTAATATAAGGAATAAAACTTAAAAAAGGAAACTCATGGATAGAATTGAACTCATGCCTGTTTAAGTACTACAGAAAGCATTTAACTCAATTGTGAAGATCCATAACAATATAAAAGAGTAATATATAGTTTAAAACTCAATTTTTTCCGAAAATTATTTAGAGGTGATTCTGACTGTTTTAATCAGTTAACATCATAATTGTGTCATACACATAATATCAGTTTCAATCAATGAGTGATAGACATTTTGTAAGTTCTCCTTGTTCAGACAGAAAATGCTCTTTCTCAGATTACTACAGGATGAACACTAAAATCATTTCTAACTTCACAGCTACAGACAATAGTTGAAATAATATACAATTTACAAATGCACAAAGAAAAAGTAAATTAAAATTTAATTATTCTTAATTGAGAGAATAATCTCAAAGTTAAAATTTAATCACAGGTTACAGTGATAACAAGCATAATTGTAATAATTTTCAGCATTAAAAAAAGCAATTTTCTGTGCCTAATTTAAAACTTACATCACGAAGATCAACAAGGTAGCACTTCAAAAATTCTTTCAATCTTTTATATAATTCAAACCCAACAAATTGAGCACCACCAAGCTGTGTAGTCTTTTTGTTTTTGGATGAAGAACAAGAAGACGTCGAAGATGCTGATCTGGATCCAGTCTGATGAACGCTTGTACAATAATCATAAACATGTCTTTTAAAATTAAGAAACAATACAAATTATAATATTATTATCACACAATTCTTTCAATGTAAACTGGTGGGTACAAAATGTATGACAAATAATAATTAGTAATTTAAACATGAGCTTTAAATAGTCATGAAAATATCATTGTCCTAATTATTTTAAAGATATGGCTTTGAGAGATTTAGAAAGGAAAATATTGATACATTTTGAATCCATTCTAGATTAATAGAAGAGTGTTTGATAACACATGGCATAAGCTATCTTTCGAAACTTTACTATACATTTTGGGAACCAATTAATTCAGCAACTTTTTTTTCTTTCAAATAAACGAATTGAAAAAGCCTGCATGATGCAGTTAAATTTCATCTATCACATCCTGTTTTCTCTTAGTTGTTTAACATTCTAAGTATTTCAAAACATAAAATTTTGACTTAGCCAAACAATTTCACTGCATTCAGATTAAAAGAAAAAATGATAAATTTGAAAGGATACGTATAAAGTTCCATGTAACGTGATTTTGACATATCTTGATGCTTATTCAAGTATACTTGTTCAATACCTTCTTTAAGGTCCCCCCATATCTGATCTAGATCAATCTGCTTCAACCCATGAGTACTCTGAGATTTTCCTGCCATACCTGAAGGGCCTGGTGACGCCATTCCAGTTAATCTAAAAATTAATAAAAAAATAATGTATTTCAGAAAAAAATACTATTTCATTCAGATTTTACACTTAACTTTTAATTAAAATCTCAAACATAAAGCTTTTTAAATAAATTATAATACAAGCATAACATGAGCTACAAAGCAGAGATAGGAAAAACAGCCAATTTTTCATTATTTTTCACCCTTAAATTTTCACTATTTTAAATGCCCCTTAATTTTTCCTTGTCCAGATTGGATTCTATACATGAATACTATCTAACAGACTGCAATCTTTAATTAGAATATGTATATTTAAATTCCTATCAGGAGAAATTTGTTGCATTTTCTAAAAGACAGTTATTGTACATATTTTTTTATATGCAGGAAATTAAAATTTCTTATTCAGTAAATATGGCTAACTTAATAGATGGAATACGTAAGTGGGACAAAACGTTCAGGGAAATAAAACAAAAAAGCGTTCCCTAAGCTTTGATTTTAAGCTCCTATGATAGAGAAGCAGCAAGTATTATTTTTGATGCCATAAAATTAATTCTGGAATTTACCAGAGGGGAGCGAAAGACTAAAATTAGCATAACTGCCACACAAATTGTTTTCTTATTATGACTTTCTATTATCAATATTAGAATTCAAGCCTTCGCATTATTTTAAATGCGAAGGCTTAAAAATGTTTATCTTACGCATTGCTTTATATTGCTTGTTTAATAATAAAAAAATAATAATCATTATGACGTGAACAAATAAATTAATTTCCCCATATAAGAAGATTTGTATTTAATTATATATTCACACTCTTTAAATTTTGACCAAAAGACACAAGATTTTAAAATCACTACATCTCAAAAACTAATTTTTTTACATAAATGAACATTTTCCTACTGAACAGAAAAATTTCGTCACAGCTTTAAATTTTTTTTCAGCAAATTTTACAAAAGATTGATTACAAAGTAATAGAAATTTTTCTTTAAAAATAAATTTCATTGAAAATTACAAATGAATTTGACAGTTATAAACAAAAATAAAAATACTCTAATATATTTCAATTAAATCGCATTACAAATAGATTATAGCATATTGATTATATAGATATTTATAGCACCAAATTATTTTATTTGAACCACTTTTCAAATTTGCATTGAAATATTATAATGAATTCTTTTTCCAGTTTCATTTAGCTGTGATTTTAAGAATTTCACCTGAGTTATTCTCATAGTTGTGAATTTAACACAATGCATTTTCTGTCTCTGTAAATAAAACTGCAAAATTTTCCATATATTATGAATTTATTTATTATTTAAAAAAGAAACACTACAAGGTGGTTGGGAATTTAACAAACTATGGGAAAATGAGAAAATTCAATATCTGAATAATATGAATTCTAAAAAGAAATTGTAAGTAATAAAACTTTCAGGGTTCAACAAAAGAACAGAATATATTCAGGCCTTTATCCAATTAAAAAAAAAACCTGCAATTATGTATTTGATATGTACAGACAAAAAAAAAATTAAAGAATATGTTTGGTATCTTCAATCTATTGACCATGCGAAATACATTATATATTAAAAATAAATACCCCATTAGAAGAAATGTTTATGAAATACTTTAACCTTTATTTGTATTAATATATTTTTTACCTTGTTAAAAAATATTTAATAATATTGATAAATTACAAATACAAAAAATCCCTAAAAATTTATATGTAATTCATACTACTATTGCAATCATATCTTTATGTGATTCGAGCAATCTGATATGCAAAATATTTATTGTAGTTGATAATTTCACCATGCAAAAACATTAAAAAATAATAGGACACAAAAAACACCTGAACAAGAAATTACCATTAATCAATAAAAATGGTGTTGAATGCTTTAAGTTTTATAGATGCTAATTTTATTTAGAGTTAAAATATGCAACCCCAAATGCGAGATTTGAACTAAACTGGAGTTAAATCTAACACAACTCTGAGTGATATGCAAATATGAATGGAAAAATGTAGAAGACTATAAAAAATTTGCAAGTAAATTACTTTTCATAAAATAAAGACACGCCATAGCATTTTAATTGTAAAGAAATGATTTTATGTTGCACACATGCAGATTACTAATAAAACAATGTCAAAAAGAAATAAAATTTTAAATTCTGAAAAAAAAAAATTTTTTTTTTTTAAACCCTGAACTTTTGAGGAAAATATTACAAATTTCAGGTAAGCCTAGAATTTCAACATTATACGTAATTTCTCCTTATCAATCAAATCTTCATGTTACATATTTTTTCAATGACTAAAGATTGTTTGCCACTGATACAGCATACGTATAGAATTTCATACCATAAGACAATACTACACCCACTTTGGTGTTACTCTCAAGGATATCGGCTAAAGATTTTCATTCCCCTCCCCGCTCTTTCTAATCATTAGAACTGTAAGGATATTCTAGATTAATATTAGCCATTTTCAGCATTCACATTGGCAGAAATTCCACTGGTATGCAAACTTAAGCAACAATATAATTTTTAAACAGATAGCAAGATAAATTAACAAGACAGCTGTTAATATTTTGATTGATGATAGATTATCTATCAAGTGTAACCTAAAGCTCTTAAAACCAAGATATCTGATTACGTAAATAGAAATGAATTACAGTCCAATCTAACATAGTTACATGCCTCTATGTAGTGGAGAAGATGATGAAAGTCTAATGTGAACATACTATTCTTTCATGAAATTTTTTTTTTAGACTATTTTAATTTGCATACAGCTTGCATATAAATACTAGCTTAACTTATCCAACAACACTAGAGAGAAGCTGGAAATAAATGGAATGTAGATAAATAATGAAACACAGTTATCACAATACATGTGCATCTGTAATTTTTCATTCTGTTATGAAAATATTCAAAATATTTTACTTATGTTCAAAAATACATAATTTAAACATCCTAAATTTGGTCAATTGCAAATGGTTTCCACAGTCAGTTAATCAGCAGTTTTTCAGACACTAGCTAGATAGTTAAGTTATATCCTTTTAGAATGAGGGTATCACACTAAAAATCTTTAACAAAATGTTCTATATCATATGTTTATTTAAAATATTAACAAAGTACTGCTATGTATTTATGTAAATCTTTATTAACTGAACATCTATTTTAATACTTTTAATAAAATACTTCAAAAATACCTAACATAACAGCACATTGAACAGCCTTTGATATTTGATTTATGAAAGGCACATAAAAACAATGTTCCTTTCAAAAGCTATAATTGATTATTTCTTTTACCTTAAATATGAAAAATCTCTTTGGCTTTTTTATTACCTCCCAGGTCCAGACTTTGTTTTACAATTATTATACAACAAACTTTTTTTCCTCATAACTTGAAAGGGATTTTAATTTTAATGGATTATTCCTATAATTCAGCTCTTAATTCTTCATCTGTCAAGGAAACCTGAAACAATTTAGAGCATTAAGATCTCTAAAAAACTTTACAATTTATAAAATTCATCACATTTCAGACATAAAAAACTTACAATTTCTGAAACTCAAATAATTTTGATTAAATACACAAATATTGCATATTTAAATTATATAAAATATTGTATTTAAAAATATACTTAAAAAGTTCGAAGAATATTGTTATTCGTTCTTTTTATCTCCAATAATAGATCGGCTGAATAAATCAAGTTTCAATTCAAAGCAATATATTTAGTTCAAAAGTCACTGTGTCTTCTATGTTACATAATTTTTTCTGAAATAAACTTGTACAGACTACAAAAGGTCAATAAATTTGTTTAAATAGTTAATTAAATGAATTTTGAACAAATATTTAGTATTGCATTAATCAATTAACATAACATACATAATTAGAAAAACAGGAAAGGGACCTTTTCTTTTTGTTTACAATCACCACAAAAATCAGCATGCAATAAGGTTGGTAATATTTATGATATGAAGTATCATATCATTTTATAAAAATCAAACTGTTTTTATTTATTTTTAAAACTGCCATATGCGTAATGCAGAGAAAATGTTGCTTTTCAAAATCTTTTTTAAAACTAAATTTTTGAAACAATAGATCATTGAGAAAAAAAAAGTCTACATACATATGAAAGAAAAGGCAGTTTATTAATATGTATTGATAAACTAAAAATTAGTATTGATAATTTTTTATGCATACATTGAAATTGTTTGGGTTTATTAATGTGTACTTTCAGATAAAATTTTTTTTAAATTAATATGGATTAGTGTAGTGCAAATGAAAGAAAGATTATTGTAGATGCTTAAAAACATGGAAATTTGACAATAATAGATCAAATAATTAGAACTTATTCTTTGATTAAAAATTTCACACTAAACAATTAGCAGTTAAATGTCCATAGTTGATAGTGAGAGAAAACAGCTTAAATATGTTAAAGAAAATCATCTAATTGCATCTTAACTAGCAAAAAAAAAAAAATTAAAAGCAAAACAAGTCAGGAAAAAAAAAATAGAAATTTTATTAAAATTCACTAAATGCTATTAAAATGCCTTATATTTCTAGAGTGAATAGACTTTGAAATGCGGAGCCATACTTTATTAAATGAGTTTAAGAAATTATGGGAATATATATTTTCTGATTAAAGTATTTCTTCATATTTGGGATAAAAGGGCATATATTTATTTTTAATAGACCTGATATAAACTGGAGAAAGAAAAAATTTAATACCTATTATAAAACAAGGCAGTGATGACAATTGTTAAGGAAAGCATACACAGCAATGCCATAAAAAAATTAGGACTTTTGAGTACACCCAAAAGATGAATTGAACATTTAAAAAAATTTTAATATGAAATTTAAAATAGATTGCAAACATATTTAAGTATTCAGACAGTTACTGCATCCAAAATAATGATACTGAGTACACTAATCACAAAGTGAGGCTCAAACTAGTATAAAATGCTCCTATCAGCTGAAATTCAGAGACATTTTATGGACTACATAACTTCAAAACAATTTAAAATACCATGCAAATTCAAAGAGCATGTCAAAATCAGAGATGAAGAAAAACAACACTTAAAGATGTATCAAAACCATTGAATTTAATGCTGAAACACTTGAATGAAGTTTTGAGGATAACCTACTACACATTAAGCATGTGCTAGTTTTCCTTCAAGATTTCATTTAGTGTACTCAGAATTTTCAGTTTCTCTTCCCTAAGGCAACACAGTAAAAAAAAAATACCACAAGTGCCAGACACTTTAACTTAGATTAATAAAATAACAGCAAGAAGAAGAAAAAAATATTTCTGTAGTCATAAAATCGTTAATAATGATTTCCTTCCTATCAATATCATAACCTGTATGTAAACATTTTATAGCCAGTTCATTACCAATAACATTTGTTATGAAACTAATAAATAAGTGAGCAATTTTAACACACTGAAGTCAAGGATATCTGGCAGCAGAGAATACTATTATGCATTTTTATGTTATAAATAACAATAAAGTTATAAAACTCATTCAGAACAGGGCTTTAAAACAGGATAGGAACACGTTTCTAACAAATACACAAAGTTCTAAATCATATAAAAAAAAAAAAGGGGGGGGCCAGAAAAAATATACCAAATTTTGAAAATATATTCAGATCTCATTAAATTTTCTAATATCTATTATTATTTGAGAACTTATCAGTTCACAAAGTACCATTCCTTTATTTTACATAAAATTACCATATGTATATTCGGTTTTGGCAATGCATTACTTTCTTGTCAATTTTTAAAAATCAGTCAACCAACCAAAAGTCAATAAAAATTTTATTTAATCATACGAAATGAGGGGATTCTGCAGTTTAGGGTTCTGATATCGCCAAATCTCTTTTTATGCCAAATGACGATAATCATTTCAACTTGTAATTTTTCCAGTAATTTTTGAAATTTAAAATTGAGTTGTTTCTTTATTCATTTGATATGATCACGAATGACAGAACAAGTGGGACAGATTGGGTTACTATCAGCCAGCAGAATAGATAAAAAAAGGGTCCTTTGAATTACTTTTATCAATAGAATGAGAATGCAGTGCTTAAGGTATGAAAAGTGGATTATTTTTAAAGTACTTATTTAATTGCTCTGATTATTCAAAATGTAGTACAATGAACATGTGTATTTGACACTAATACTTGACTGTGATGCTAGCAAAAAGTCAACATAGAGCTTATCACTTTATAATAACCGTAGCGGACAGAGCAAGAACTCCTACCATAAAGCCCAGGGCAGACGGAGGAGCAAGGTCATCCAAACTAAGATGATAATGATTATATAATTTAATACCAAAA
The DNA here is from genome assembly GCA_021605075.1 of Caerostris darwini. Taxonomy (NCBI): domain Eukaryota; kingdom Metazoa; phylum Arthropoda; class Arachnida; order Araneae; family Araneidae; genus Caerostris; species Caerostris darwini. The sequence continues at coordinate 77,970 of BPLQ01011053.1, read as the reverse complement.
GCAATAACAGTTTTAAATTTTTTAAAAAAGCCATACATCATTAAATTTTAGATTTATTTTTACATTTCGCTATTGTAAATAACATACAAAATGCTTGCTGCAGTTAAAATATAAACTGTAAAGCAGCAGTAATTTTGTTTGTTTGCGAGGGAATTGGCGAAAACTGCGAAAAGAGGGTGGGAGGAGAAAAATTGCCCAAAAAAAACAAGCAGAACCTTAGACTGCAGACCTCTGAGAAATGCAATATAGGATGTATTCTTTTGCAGCTATGAATATTCAATTCAGCAGAATTTGTCATAAAATTAAACAGCAAATTTAACTATTTTGTAAAAACATTAATTGAAATTTTAAAAAAAATTAAGATAAGATGTATAAGCTAATCTGATAACTGAAAGGCATATAAAAGAAAAAAAAAAATGCAGGATAACAGAGTAAATGAACAATCTATTATATCATATCAAATGAATTTAAAAAATGATAGTGCTTATTAAAATCTACATTCCTATGATAATGAATTAATTTAAATGACATTGATTGAATGATGAAACACAAATATTTTCAAAATATTATAAGAAATTGGCTATTTTATACCTGTTTAATAACATTCTAAATTTTTATTATTTTTTACTTGATTTTATCTATATTTCCTCTATTATCTATTCGGAATTACTATTACCACTATTCTATTACTGTAATAATTAATAAAATAGTTGTACACTTCTCATTATATTTGGTATCAAATGATATCTTAATTAAAAAGTATTAACTTCAAATCAACTTAAGAGCTTAAATTAAGTCAGAAAATGCCTTTAAACATTTTTGGTACTATTTATAAAAAAAGCAAATTAGGTGGTTTATTTAACAGTTTATATCTGATATAAAAAGATTATTGTACTTGTATCAAAAATTTTGAAATCAAAGACTGAGCTGTGACTTTTCAGGTCATAAAATTTTATTGTCTTACGAGGACCCTATTAAAAAAACCATTTCTCTCATCATTTAACAGAAATCAATTTGATACTCACTGTGATTCATAAAGAGACAGCAAAATAAAAAGTAATTTAATATTTGAAATATCAATTGCACAGGGTATATTAATTTTTATCTTATCAATAAATTAAAAAAAATTTTATTAAGATAAATGTTTAAGAAAAACATTATTTAAACTTTTGAAATGTACAAAATTAAATAAACTTTGATTTGAAATATTAAGTTGATAAACATGCAAGCTTTGTGAATAAACAAAAGAATCTTTAAAAAAAATAGTCCATTAATCCCAAGTAGATGGTGGTTTCATTTGAAAACATCCCAATTCTAAGCGATTTCTTCCTGACGTGCAATGGAAGAAAATTGAATAGGTTTATAGGATTTTGTTTTAAAAAAACTTTTCCATTTCCACATTACAAATATTCAGCATTAGCAACTTCTAAAGGGTTAATACCATAAAATCTATTTAATAGAAAAATACTTTTAAATAAATCAACAAAGTTATCACTTATAAAAATATTAATAAAGAGACAAGAACAATTAACAAGACCAAAAGATATTCTTAATTTACATATAAAAATATTCTTAATATACGTGGTATATCAAAGTAAAGATTCCATATTACATAATTATAATTAATAAAGAGATTATAAATTTAAACCTGCAATATTTTTTCAATTACTTTCATTCAAACATTAAAAAAAAATGCAATATTATTACTAGTAAAATGTTAATACTATAACATAAATACGAAAGTATAAAGTAAATACATGTATTCAACAACATTACCTATTAAAAAATTAATACAAAACTACTGCATTACAACAAAAACAACATGCAAAACTGCATGTAAAACTAAAAATATTCTCAATATCTATACAAAAGAATAATTAACTACTAAATTAAAACATAATAAAACACTAAATGAATATACTTAATTGAAAAAAAAAACTGCAATATATAATTTTTACTGGTAGTAAATTTTTAATGGTATTTTTTTTTTTTTTTTTTTTTTTTTCAATATGAGACATTTTTCTGAAACATGCAGAATCCAACATTGAATATCAGGTATTATCAACGTCTTTAAAGGCATTTCAATTAACACAATCTGTGTTTGAAGGTAGTTTTAAAATAGAGTTTAAGAAAAATATATCAGCTTAGATATATTTTTTAAACTATGCAGAACAATATAGATAAAAAGGAAATAAATTTATTGTAAAATTAATTCAGAATATACAGCAATTGTTACACAAAATATCAAAAATTTGATTGCATAACAGTAAAGTTCAATTGCTTACTAAACTAGAAAATGCAAAGAGAAAAGTTTTATAAAAACTCAGCACTCAGTAAACATTTCAAGCCTAACCAACATCAATAAATTCATGAATAATAAGACATTTTTTAAGTTGCACCAATAATAGCAGAAACAGCATTTATCTCCAATACTAAACTCAAGGAAATTTCACAATGAAGCCAAAATAAAGGAGCCGTTTCTTTTTTTAGTTTATGTTAGTTAACCATAAATTTATAAAAAGTAGTATCCATAGATGAAACACATAACGTACATATTACATCTTTCAACTTCATTAATTAAAAATATATAGTACCGTAACCACATGATATAGCTTCTTTTATATATTTTGGAAATGGTTTTTCAGAAAAAATAAGCTACGTATTTACTATAGTCAATGGTTTGTTAAAGCTTATATCAAGTGGTTGAAGCTAGGATGTCAAGTCTCCATGTGTGATGGCAAATTATGTTTTCTTCTGTGCATCAATCTTGCGTTTGATTTGGTCAAGCACACATAGTTCTACCTAAGAAACCACCTGATCTTCTGTTCAGATCTTCATGCCATTCTGATCCATCCAACCTTTGTCCTTGCCGACTACAAACAATTACTCCTTAACGTCTTCTTTTGACATTGTTTTGCGTTTTAAGATCAACCTAAGAGGCAACTTAGTTACGTCATTACAGCTTTGTCACATCATCAATAGAATAATTTCACTAACTTATAATTCAGATAATTTTTTAGTCAATTTTACAAAAAATTTGCAATTTCGCAGTAAAACATGAGTTTCAATTTAATTATTTTCATTAATTTTGATGACTTTCTAGATAAAAAAATAAAATAGATTCAAAAAAAAATTCTTCAAACTGTGTAATTTTAAATAATTCAATACAAAGACTTATTTAATTCTTTATTTAAATTGTTAAATTTTTCATACAACATTTCAGCTTCCATTGGGACCATGTCTTTAATAAAACTTGAATACTTAGATTTTCCTTTGAAATAATAAAAAAAAAATAATATAAAAAAAAAAATTTTTAAAGTCAATTCCTACTTTTTTTCACTATATTGCAGAAAGTCCTTTATAAATAATTTTCATTCATTTTTTAAAGTTTATCTGGTGCCATCTATTGGTAGATATATGCAACTTAAATCTAAAAATAACTAAATTTTATTAATTAAACTTAATTACTGAATTAATATTTGAAAAAACTGTATTAACATCAAGTGCCATCCACTACAAGTTCAAAAAAAAATGTATTTGAACTGGAGTGGATGAATAAAAAGTATTTTATTAACGATTGAAAATTTGATCAAGATATATATAGGGAGAGTGTGAGATAATAGAAGGAATTGAAAAAGAAAAAGAAAGCATGGAGGTCAGAAAATTAAATAAGATTCTCTTATTACATTTTAACCAGATACAGAATAGTTAAAAAAACAAACCGCAATACTAATCACAACTGTACCTGCCCCTTTCAGATAGAGAAAAGGTGACAATCATTATACAGGGTACAATGAAGAACAACGAGAAATGCAGTACACTTTAGAGAGGAGTTCAATTAGCATTTATAAATTTTTAACTAAGTACTTAAAGAGCAATTTTACAATAAAAAATTCACTTTTCATTTAATTAAATAAAGTTAATATGATTTTTGCGATTTTAGAGAAATGCACTAAATACACATATCGATTAAGTGAAAAAAATTTTCACTGATAAACGGCAGTTTTTAAATCACAAGAAATACAAACACCTACTAGCAAACCTACTATACAAACCTATAACCTACTAGCAAATATAAGCCTACATTTTTCAGTTTAAATACACAGGGTATCCCAAATATCTGCCAAAATGTAAAAGCAGGTAAAAGAAACCAAAATAAGCAGATTTTTTAATAGAACATGGGTATGAAATGGTACATGTGAGGAAAATATGAATAACAGGTAAATGAGAAAGACAGATAACATCAAAAGAAACAAATATTTTAATGATTAAACTTTTAACAATCAGTGCTCTAAATAATAAACACCAACAGTACTTCAAAGTTCACAGCAGCAGTGCATGGATTAACGAAAATCTCAGGCATGTCAACTCATTCTGTACACCTGCAAAATCTTTCAACAAGATTTTTTTGCCACACTTTCTTTCCAACGTTTCTCCAGCTGTATGCACATGTATGTAATTCAAACATGATGAAGCCACTACTCACTCCAGCAGAAATTACCTTTGTAATGCTGTCCACAATAGATTGGACAAGATGGAAATGTTCCTGGATCAACATGATTAACAAATTTGATACGCAGATATCTTCTGTGGAGACATTAAGAGCATGATCTAAGAGCAAGTCCCAATGCATCCAATGAAGATCTAGTACCCAAACTGTCAGTTATTGCTGGAAATGTGCACGACATACCTGACATTTTTACTAATATACTACCAATCCATGCACCACCACAGGGAATCTTGTTTACTGATGGTGACATTGGAGCTACGAGAACGTAATTAAGGCGAATAAATAAATATCAAATATTGAACAAACCAATAATACAAACAAAGTCCGAAAAGACAATTAAAATAATTATAATCAGCTAATTATTAAATAAATGTAAAGAATAAATCTGAAGTTCAGACTACGAACATATAAAAGAAATTTTACTAATTCCATTTCATCACAACTTTGAAATCAAAAATTTTAATAGCCCATTAGACAAAAATGCAATAAATTAAAGGAGGGAAAAATTGTTCTGTCATAATATGCATTTTAAAAAAATTGTTACAATGCAATATCTATTAACTGTTCAAATATATTGTCAGTATGTATTTAATAAGTTGTATAAGGAAAGAATATAATAAAATTCAGACATGTAAAAAACAAAATTCAATGTAGAAATCCAAAAAGGAATATAAAATTAACAAGAATTATATTATCACTTCTTACAAAATAAAAGAGTGTGAAAGTATTGCTAACCAAAAAATACCAGTGATTTTGAACCCACTCCCCTAAAGCCACTGTGTGAAGGGTAATATCATACCAATCATAATGCATGAGACACCTGATGCTTGTGATTGGTCGACGTTACAAGCCTCGGAATTCAATGTCTTGGTGTGAATGCAGCTTAAAATCTTGAGGAAATGGCATAACCACTATACAGTTCAAAAAGGTAATTTTTTTCCCCTTAAGTTATTATAATTCATAACATATCATATGAATTATAGTAACTTATATTTTTATTAAAATTACGGTTTAGTGAAATCGTTAAACATCCACTAATTGCAGATCAACCAAGTATCTTATGAATATTTCCCTTATTTCTCCAAGCACTGAAATCAAAGTTTCAGGAAAAAATTAAAACAGATAATAAACGAATTTTGCTATATTTTCATTTTTCAAAATTTGGAAAGTATGAAAACGTATTACTAAAAGATCTACAACTTAAGAAAAAAAAAAAAATCTGATTGAATTGTATAGAATGCAATGGATGAAAAATGGTTGATGGATGTTAAAAATAGATTTATGACTAGTGCATATGTGGTTCATATAAAACATTGGTGATTTCAGATACATATTTAATATCATATTAAAGTATTTCAATTTATCGAAAATGATGATGAGGAATGTACATATTTTTATGAATGATTCAATTAATTTTTGAGAAATCAAAAATCCCATTTTTTCCTTCACTACTTTCGAAATTCTTTTTTTTATTTTATTATTATTATTATTTAATTTTTACAAAAAGAGTTATAATGATGATGAGAATAAAGATGTTATAATGTCCAGAAAAATAAATATTTTTTTAAAAACATAGTTTAGAATGAATAGTCAAAAGTATTTAAACTTTTGATAAATTACCAGTATGAGTTTAGCAAACCTTTCAATTTCTTTATTTAAAACAATTTTGATATCATCAGGTCATTAAAATGTATTATTATTAGTTATACTGAATTGATTTCACAATAAAGACAAAACATTAAATTTATACTTTCCCAATATTTTCTTTTATAAAGTTTAATTAAATAAAACTATTTTATCATGACATTTCTTTTTCCTAAGCTTTAATGTGTTTTCAACTTTAAAAGCTAAAGTATTTATTTTTGTTTCATATGAAAACTTCAATTTCAATTAATAATTCAGTGCTATAAAAGCAGTTAAAGGATTGATTAAAAAATGTTATTTCTCAAAACTGACAAAGGGTAACTAACTGCTGGCTTCCATCAAATAACATAAGAATCAATATATATGCATACAATTTGTGTGTATTACTGATATTTGAAACATTTAATTCAATTAAATGATGCAAGTTATTGAAATAAAATAGTTTTAAAAAATTAATTCCTGACTGCTGACTGGATATTTAACCCAACTGGACCACAAAATAGCAATTTAATCACATAGATGGTTTTAAGCCATTTCAGTAATGAGTATTAGATGGAAAATTCATTAATGAATGTTTGTCCTAAATGGATGACTTTTAAACAACTCTAACTTTTTGGATACTTTTTCATGGCACCAATCTTTTAGATAGTTATTAGTCAGATCATAAAAAAAGTTATTTATTGAATGGATTTTATAAAAACTGTTTGATTCTTAAGTTATGGGATTAAAAACTAACAGGAAATATCAAGGTAATTCATCACTACAAAAAAAATCAAGGAAACTTACAAACCTTAAAAAATTCAGATAATTTTGGCACCTTGTTCTTTTATTTTGAATATTCCATGATGTCCCATATATTAATCCGTTGACATTAACGTAAACTTAAAAAAAAATATGTGCATTGAAAATTCTTTTTTTATTTAATTTCCAAATTTTTATATTTACAGAACAGTTATGTATCACAAGACACAAAATTTAAATTTTCAAATGAAAAAAAAATTATATGTATGTTTATATATCTATAGCAGAAAACAGTTCATTAAACTCCCCGTACCTGTCAATACAACAAAAACTTTTTAAGTTGACTAATGCAGGAACACAGGTCACGACTCAGCGCTTTAACACTTACTTATACTTAATACTTATATTTAATGCGAGTTGAGTTGAAAATAATAAATAAGTCTTAAAATATTCATTTGATGATATAAATAAAAATTAACTATTTATTAGGTGATTGAGTATTCTATTAGTTTTACTTTAATATTTGTACACAACGATTTTCATAACACAGAACTTCTAACTCAATCCGCCATTTACTTATTTAAGAAATGAAATGGACGGTCAGATGAACAAACGGTTACTGATTACTAATGAAACGAATAGAAAAATGTTTCTTTTATCTGAAAAAGGGGGATGAAATATTTGGAAATAGATAAAAATCTTTTAAAATCATGATATTTTGATTTTTTAAATTTTTATTTAGTTTTTCCAGGAATGAATAATTGAATTTATGTTTAGGCCCCTGCCAAGTGTCAACTAAAAATTAACTTTCCGAAACGGGCAGCATAAGGAAAGAAAGCTTTCTGATCTGTTTAATTTCTGTCTTGTCAGTTTGTCTAGGTTTGGGGGTGTGTGGTTCTATTTCTTTAGAGTAATTTTTCAAAACATGTCTTCTAAGGCAGATAGTGAGAAACAAAAGCTTATTCAAGATAAGTGTCAGGTAATCCTTGGAAATTTGTTACGAGAAGAAGACAATAAATATTGTGTTGACTGTGATGCTAAAGGTGAGATTTTTTTTGTGTGTGTTTCGGAATGAGGGGTGAATGTTGACAAACAAAGATTTTTTCTTTTAATAAAAATAATAATTTATATCTTGACATACTCTTTTTTATGACTGTGAATTACCTTCCTTTTTTTTTTTTTTTTTTTTTACCTTAATATTAAATTTTGAGTAGTCGTAAAATGACGTTAATATTTTATTACACAAATGCAATTGAGTAATCATGTGTAATGACCTTATTTTAATTTTATTTTCTTTTAAAATTGTACAAAAAACGTATACTCTGCCTACATTAAATATATAAAGCTTTTGTTAATTGTATTTTATGCATCCGTATACAAAATATGTATAATAAAAAATCATAATATTTATATGCAAATAACAATTGTGAAGTTCCCCCCTCCTCGATTTTTCTATTTTAATTGCTTTAAAATGATTTTATGATGTAGAATTATTTGAGTTTGTGGGATTAGTATAGATGGAGCATATTAATCTACTTTTTATCTGTAAAATTTTTATAGAAGGTTTGGCCATAATCTATAAATATTTTAATACTGATAAAGTATTCCGAATATATCTAAATAAGTTTTTGTTATAAAACTTTACATCTTACCCCTGGTGCTGACAAGTGCAATTTTAATGTCAATCAACCAAATTGGAAGTAAAAAATTAAATCAATTATTATTATTATTTTTTTTTTACCCTGAACACTTTTTTGCTTTGCATGTAAAATGTCTGAAGAAACAAGTTTGATATTGAATACAGTTTGATTTATAGCACTTTTTCTGTTTCCTCGCAGTTGAATTTTTTAATAAAATTTTTACAGAAGAATTTATTTACCTTATTTCTTGAATTTCATTTGATATTACAAAAAGCCTGTATAAATATTATACATTTAAAGTGAAAAAAATAAAAAATTGATAGAGCTGTCTTAATACAGTTCTCCAAAAAGAAATGTTAAAAATTTGAGCAAAAACTATAAACTGTGTTTTAAATCTAATAAATTTAATTTGTCTTGTTTTTAAAAATAAGACCAATAAAAATAAAGATGCATCTCTCATAAGATATCCTCTTATTATTTTATAACAAACAAAATTGAAAATATTTATATGAAAATATATTAAAACAAGATGTTTAAAATTGATATTTGAGGGAAATATATAATTTGAAAGATTTTTACTTTTTCTAGAAAGTATTAATAGCAAATTATTGTTTTCAGCAATTGCATGTTTTCTGGTTATATTTTTTTAATTTATGGAAAGATTTGTCTGAAGAATATCTAAGTATTGTAAATAGTTTGATATAATTGAGAAGCTATTACTAAATATTTAATATAAATATATGTGAGCTGTTTTAGTAAACTGTTTAAGCTTGTCTAAGTGTGTTTTTTAAAGTATATTTTAAGAAATATAAAAAGTCTTGATTTCTTAAAATATGATTGTAAATTTTAAAGTGTAATAATATTCTATTCTTTTTTTTCTATATTTTTGTTAAGTATATTTAAAGAGTGTTCAACCTGTTTTTATATTTCTTCTATCTTGCTGAATTGAATTATATTTTTAATTGAGGAATGAAGATATTTTTCCCCATTTTCTTAAAAAGACCAACTTGACATTCTTATATAAATTTTATGTTAATTTCTTAGTTAAATGGATGCAACAAAATTTACAACAACAAATTACACAACAAATAAAATTTTAATAATCTTTTGTAAGAATGTTCTTTTTTAAGAAATTAAGCCTTTTTCTTTTAATCATTTATTATTAGCTGGAAATTCAAATAAAAATAATTTACTTGTTTTTATTAAATGATGAAATGGTTTCTTTTCATGTAACTATTTCTTGTGTGTGTGGTTTTATACTTAACATATAATACATATAAGTTTATGCATATTTATTCATTTTTTTTTATAAATTATGTATCTTCACTCTATGCGAGACAATATATCTGAAATAACATAAATTTAAATGTAATAAATGGATTTAACTTGTCGAGAAATGCAACAATTGCAAATTCTTTATTAGATTTAACTTCATTAATACATAATCCTTGAGGTTTTAATAGTAAAATAAATATCTTATGTTTTGGAGTAGTAAATTTTTAAATTAATACATTATGATTTAAAAAACTTCTCGGTAACTACCTTTTATTTGTGTAAAATAATAGCTGTATGGGAGGTTTTCAAATTAGGATCTGTGCCAAATGAAAGTATTCAATTTCCAATAAGTAATAAATTATACAGCTGCATTTTATAACTGTTATTTGATGAAGTCTGCTTTTTTTATTTGTTAAAAGAAAACAATTGCATCTTTATTTATGAGTACATTTGAACTTCTATTTTGCATTATATCATTTTTTATTTAGTTGTATTATTTGATGTTTCTTTCAGCTCTTAAATTGTTTTTTTAAGAAATTAATTTCTCAATGATTGATTTCTCAATTCTTCCATTTAATTTCTCAATGATAAAAATATATGTAGATTTTCAGACAAAGTCCATAAATAACATTTTGGTTATATAAATTCTGCATTATTTTTTGTACAACTCTATGTATAAAAGTGAGCATTTTATTTCTTATTATATCCATTAAGTACTATTTAATTTTTTTTTATTAAAAAAAGTCATAAAACATGCAGTTGTAGCTATGCTGATTACTTTTTGACATGAGATAGGATGCATTACTCAAGGAATAATAAACCTCGTAAACAAATTTTATTTTCAACATTTTGTAAACCTGCATAGAATTATAAGATTTGAATTACTTATTAAGAAGAAAATATTCTATGTAAATTTTATGAATTATCAATAAAAAGAATCCAGTAGTAAAATGAATTGTCATAAATCTTTATTTCACCTTTTTAAATTAATCATGGTTATTGTTTTAAAAGTGACCAAAATGATATTGGGTGCTATTAAATTCTGAAGAATTTTCAATGATTTATAATATTCAGATTCATGTAATAATATTTGTGTAACTCGATTATTTAAGAGTACCGTTAAAAAGAAATGGGGTAGTAGGTACTAAAAAAAAGCAAATTGTGTTGTGAAAGCCAATGAAATAATTTTTCTGAATTTTAAGATATTGCAAAAATTGATACGCAAAATGTGGGAAAACGTATCCTATAATCGGCACAGAGAAATTTTAACGTATATTCCGCAGTTCATAGTAAGAAAATTGGCAGTACAGGGTGTTTCATATTGAAAGGGACAAAAAGAAAGCATATCTGTGAATGCTGTAATTAATTTATTTTGATAAATCAAATTTACAGTGAAACTATAGTTACCCTTTTTTTTATAAATGTTATATGTGTGCTCTTGCAGTGACACGACACATCTGTGGTATTCCAGTTCCTGCCACACTCGTGATAGAATATCCTGTGTTAATGATTTCAGCGCTTCAGTTGCTGTAAGTCCTGATGAAATGGAGACACGAAGTTGTTGTCTTTAACAAAATCTCATAGAAAAAAATCACAAGGGGTTAGATCTGGGGATCTTGGGGTCAACAAGCAACAATGGCATATTCTTTGATCCAGCAATGGGGTAGACTTATTAGACTGTAGTTCAGGTACTGAAGTACATTTGTATGGCAATGTAATGCTGCAGAATGAAGCCGAGAACAGCTTCCTCCAATTAAGGGAACACCTTTAATTGAGTTTTCCACGAAGAGATAAGGACCAAAAACCAAACTGTTGGAAATGGTGTAGAAAACATTCATCTTTGGAGAAGCATATTGATGTTCCATTACACCATGTGGATTTTCCGTGTCCAAAATCGTAAATTATGACGATTAACTTTGCCAGAAACTAGAAAAGTGGCTTCATCTGTGGACACAAGTCTGTTCGCGAAATCATCTACCTGAAGCTTATCTTGCAAATTCTCACAGAAAGCTTCACGCAATGGTATGTCGGAAGATTTTAACACCTGCACCATCTAAAAGCTGTTTGCTGGAATTGTAGATGCTTCCGTAAAACAAACCACTCCGTTGTATGAGGCAATTGAGTTCAGAACTCTCACAACGCTTTGATTTTGTGGGACTTCATAAAAACGTTTATGAGTTTTTTCCAATCACTTCGGCTTTGCCTGATGTTCGTCCTCGGCTGGTTCTCTAACGCAAACATCCCGTTTCCTGAAACTGCTCCATCCACCGTTCGATGTTTGACGATGTAGTGATTCTTGACCAGCCCAACTCGTTGCCCAGTGGCAACATACGTAGCCAACGTGTTGGAGGGCTAAGGTTCGAATCCACTGGATGCATGGTTGTAGTCACTGTTTTCAGAAAAGAGAAGATTCAATAGCGATTGTGACAGTGTATCTCGCATCTATAGTCGGGCTGCCTGGTGGGAGTTTTCTGGATTTTCTCTCATACGAAACGCAAATGTGGGGCAGTTACCTCCTGAAAGTCCTCTCGAAAGGCATTGTCCTCCCTCTTCATCCATCGGTGAGTTCGTGGTATGCACGAGATCCACCAATGTTCCACCCTCACCTGCATGGATGGTGCCATTTTGATTACCAGTTCTTCTAGCGGCACTTTCTTAACCACAAAACTTTTGCTTTTGCCAGATAAAACTTGTATAATTGTTTGAGAATTTGTTTCGCTAAATAAATCGCTTGCAGAATTTGTACTATGATATTCTTTTTGTTCCATTCAATACGTAACGTCCTGTAGTTTTTTATAATAACTTTTGCAACAGTTGTTAATGGAAATTTAAAAAAAAAAAAAAAAAAAAAAAATGCCCAGAATTTCATTTTAACATTTAAACAAATTTTAAGACTTTTCCTAAATATTTTTGAACTAAATTTTGCTGCTCTAGAGGCTTAAATTTTAATTAATCGGTTGTTTCTTATAAAAATGAATGTTTTTTATTAATTATATCTTATTTTAAAAAAAAAGGAACGCTTATTTACTATCATATATCAACAAAATAGACTTCAATTATGTATCGTTGTTTTCTTCAGTTTTTATTTTATATACATTACTGCCTTGGTAAAGTTAGTTTTTATAAGACTATACATTTTAAAATTAGTGGTGAAAATTGCATTACAAATACAATTATTCATTGAATTTTTCGTGTCTGGCATTGTACAAAATGAAATAACTGTATTCAATAATTATACGGATGTGTATTATATAACGAATTACGGATGGCAGAGACAAACCTGCTTGTCGTACGGCAAGCCTTTTTTGCTGGATTACGAGGTAATTTATTCTAAACTGGTTCAAAAAAACTTGTTTCGTTATATCTAATACGAAGATGATACGAGTTGCATATAGATGACATATTTTTTTGGGGTTTCGTAATATTTTTTTAATCTTTTTCAAACTGTTCAATGTTTTGCTTTAGTTATTTGAATTCAAGTAAAATATATTCAATTAATGCGTATAATATTTTAATGTCAATGTATAAAAAGTGTATCGAAATTTTGAAGTTGAAAAACATCTTGATATACCAACAATTTATGTTCTTGTCTGAATAAAATGGGGGATAGGGGGTGTTATTTGTTGCGATGAAGTTTTTTATTAAAGCTTTGACTATTAGATGTACTTTGAATTGGTTTTCGAATACATTTTCGGCAAAGTTTAAAGTGAAGCAATTCAATTAAGGGATTCAAAGAATTTTTTTTTAATTAAAAAAAAAATGTAATTTTTTTTTAACTCGCTTTTGTTCTCTGAAGTAACTTTTTAATGAGATGTAGTGTATCTTAACATCATTATAAAGTTTTATTCATAAAATTAGATTTCTCAATCAAGCAATTAGCATCTTCTCCTGTAGATGTTTTGAGTTAATTAAAAAAAATACCATTGTATGTACAAATGAGCAAGTTTAATTGCTGATTCATCACATGTATGGGTGTTGATTGCCTGTTCAATTTAAAGATGAGTTTTGTGGGTTTTTTTAATATCTTTATTCTAAAGGTCAAAGGAAATATCTATTTATGCAAAGTTAGATTTAATGCACTCTAAAGGCAAGGCATGGAGGCATTTTTAAGTTATGTGAGTTTGTTTAATTAGTACATTTTTCTTAGCAAGGGTATGTTTGTAGGTTGACTGAAATACGTAATCATTAGTTAGCGTGCAAGGTACAAAAAAGAATTCGTGTTAAGACATTGGTTCCAGGAACAAGAATTTAAAGTAACGTCTGTGTAAAAGTTTTGAACTCAGTTTGCTTTTCATGTTAACAATAATTTAAAAAAAGATAAAATGTTAATTCTTTTACTGAAAAATTATTTTTTGCTACCGAAAAATTTGTGATAAATTAGTTCTGATTGCTTGCCTCTGCACTTTTTGTTCCTTCTTCCACTTCCTCGTGTTGTTTGTTATCAACTTTCAATTTTCATAAATATCAGTGAGCGTATTCGATATCTTTTGTTTCGTATCTATCTCGTTTCGTTTTTTCAGATTTTATTTACTTGTGTTTTTAAATTGTGTAATGCATTACAGGCGTTTTAGATTTGACCTTGTAAACGTCCGTTTTAAAATCAAATTCTTTTAGTGTCCGAGTTAGTTTAATATGCAATGTGACCATGCATCCCATTTCTATGTAGCCTGCGCCATTGTACCCGAGCACAGCTTCCGGACTCAAAAATGTCCCCCCCATTTTTTTTTTTAAAATATATATATATATTATTTAACATGTTAATATAAAATAAAGTGTTAAATATGCATCTTGGAAGACTCGCGTACATCTTTGCCAAGTGAATGTATGTCCTGTTTGGACTCTAAAATGTTTGTTGGATTACGATTCGCGGGCCTCGAATCTTAGTCAAATAATCTTGCAGAGAAGTGTCAGGTACTTATGCTAAGTTTGTTTGTGGAAGTATACCGAAGTCCGAAGAACGAACGAAGCGTAATAGCATTGTCTGAAATGACTAGACCATGTCGCAGTCCAGAAACATCCATAGGAAAATGTGACCCTCAATCAGATCCAATTTGAAAAAGACAGAATATTAAATTAGATAAATTTTAAATTTAAGTTTTAATTCAATTGCATATGTCTGTACATATTTTGGTATTAAGCAATGTTTAAATTATTGTATACATCCCCTTATAATATGTTAACAACAATAAATTTTAAAAAATCCGTCGTAAGTGCCTAATATGGCTGTAATGTTATTAACAAAGAATATATTAAAACTATAGCTGCAGAGCTCTGTAAAATAAGCAAGGAATATTTGGAGCAGTGGACATTCGTTCTTTAAAGAATTATATATATTTGAATGGGTAAATTTCACCAAAATACTTGTGGGAAGAATTGAAAATGTCATTGATGTATTGATTTAGAAGGAATTTATTCATGGTAACCAAGATACAGAAGTATTTCATCAATATTCACTTATTTCCAACTACGTTACACCGAAAAGAGTAACTCAAATGTTTCAACCGAAAGTGGTTGGTGGTATTGAATAACTTTTATGTTTGCTCACCATTACTGCTTCCATTGAAAAAGGTATATATTTTCAAATCAGATTTTAAAGCAATGTTAATATTACCGAAGTACATTTTAAGGCATGTCAGTTTCAATCTTATTTTAAATCAACACCAGAAATACTTGAGCAAATTTGTTCTTCAGAGAAATAGAGCACATGAATTATTTTCTCGTGTTCATTCATATTATTTTCATTAATAAATAAAAACATCAAAGAAGTATGTGCTTTCTTGAATATACATACTATTACTTAAGACCAGTAAATATTCCATTTTGAGTGGAAAATAAATGGTTATATTAATAATGTCATACCTTGCACTCATGTCTATAGTGAATTAAAAATTAAACGGAAAAGTACATGTTGATTTTCAACTTACAGTCAATAATACATCAAATAGTGTATTCTTCGTTTAGTTAATATTTGACTCAAAATGTTTGTTCCCAAATATATATTGATAAGAGGTGACGGCATTTTAATGTATTTACCAACAATCACAAAAAATTTTGTTAAACACAATTTTAACATGGGGCATGTTTTTGGCTATTCTACCCATTTGTTTATTAGTTAATCCGTCACTTTGGCCTACTTGATTCACTTCGTAACTATTTTCATGACCTCGTTCCATCTAACAGGTACTATTCGGGTCATTGTTTCCAGTATTTACTCTCAATTGTATTGGGATTCAAGAGTGAGGTAAAATTCAAATTAATGAAACTAATCATTACCCACATACTGATGTATTATATGTTTCCGTCGATGACTTTGGCCACCACTGATCAAGGGTAAGAAATAAAAATAGTCCAGATCGAGACCCTACGTCATGACTAACACATTAACAAAAATTCGTCTTTTATTTCCAATAAATAAGTCAGTCCCAGTCAATAATGACAGTCAGTAGGTTTCCTGGATGTTTTCTTCCATTTCGTTATTAAAATAAGTCTTCTATAATCAACTTCTGAATCATAGGTTCTTAACCAAGAGTCCATGAGTTTGGATAAGACTAAATCATTCTATTTTTATGACCTTGAATTAAATTTAACATTTTTTTATATGAGTAATGCCTGATGGCCGAGTGACTAACGCTCGATACCACATGTTTCGGATTCGAGCCTCGACGGTGCCATGCATGTTTGTAGTGATTCGGAATCCATTTTAAATAGTTGGTTCTGGTCTAATAAGACTGTTGAGCGTAGGACTGACAACCCTAACCTGTAAAAAGGGTTGTTCATGTTTAGGAATCTGCCAGAAGACAGACGGCTATGGCCCATATGGGACCGTTGCGCCATTGAAGAATACGAATATATGCATTAAATTATAGTATTAATCGTATAAGTAATTATCGATTGAAATAAGATTGTTTTCTATGGCCATAACAATTTCTTGCCAAATATCAGTGTTTGCATTGGCGAGTTTTTAATAATAAAATTTGAATTGCCCCGTATTTGATAATGCATTATTATTTAATACACGTAGGAGAAAACGCGTATATTATTACAGCGTCATATTTTTCGTTAATTGCTTTTAATATAAAAGAATTATAATTTTATTTGACACATTTAAAAAATATAATTCTGTTAAGATGAGACTTCTGGGGCCTACATTATGGGGAGCGGCTTCATCTTGTTGGCAAAAAGGATTCATGGAACAATAAAAGATTGTTTTAAATTTTCCTTGTGCTGTTAATCATCCATTTCTACTTTGATTTTTTTAGAAGCATCATATTTTAAGGCATTTTGCATCGTCTGAACAAATAAAATTAACAGTCAGCATTGTTAGAAACAAGAATTACTACAATTCTCAAAAACAGCGTAATGAATTGATTTTAAAAGATAATTACGCTTGATTTATAATGGGTAAATTATCATCCCAAACAGTTGAATTACAATCAAAATGTGCAATAAAACATTGGTTTTATGGTAATATCTTTATTGGCGCCAGAAAAAGTGCTGTCATTCATCATGTTTTATTAAAATATTCACACAAAAAAAAATTACGAAGGGTGAAATTCTGCTTTTTTGATACCCATTATTTCATGCTTGATTATGAGTAGCGGTAGATTTTCGGTTTAATATTAGGAGAAATGTTGTAATTTTCTTTATAGACCTGCAATTTTTGCGTAAGTTGATCTTGATTAAGATTTCATATTAAAAATTATTACTCGCGAAAAATGGTAAAATGAATGATACGAAACTCTCATATGTTACGAAATACCTCTAAAAGTAAGCAAGTATTACTAAGATAATTTGGTAATAAAATTGGTACTGTCTATAAATGTCTGATACTTATTTATGGGGACAATTATGAAAATGTGCTTACCAGGTATGGTAAATTTGTGAAAGCCAAATCAAGTTTTTCTTGCAGTTTTTTTTTTTTTAAGAAAAAAAAATCTTAAGAGTCATTAATTATAAAATTCTTTTTCTTTGTCTCCTGGTATGGGTGCTATTACAAGGGCCTACTGTATTTGTACCATTTTCTAAAGGGTATGAAGAAATAGATTAATTTTTAGATTACTCAAAGTTTGCTGTAGAACGTATCGAACTTTTTGTTGTCGATAAGATTCCTTTATTTAACACAATATGCAGTGATTTTACCAGTGTAATTGGATTTGATTTAAAATTGATTAAAACAAGATGTGTGCAGCTTTTAAGAGTTTATTGCGAATATTTATTTTCACATAATTTAAAATAACTTATTCATTAATAATTAACACAGAATTAAGATAATTGTTATTTAACGATGGTGAACTGCATAAAAATGCAATTGACGAAATTGGATGTTATATTTAAATGTTTCGTTGTAAATATTTAATATTTCTTCATCACAAATTTTAATTCAATGCTGATTTTTCCCTCGTTCAACTGCTACTCATTATGAAACAGAATTGAATAATGAACTTTGTTTTTAGCATTGCATATCCATATTTATACTGCATTTTCGAACTTTATTATACCTTAATGTAATTAGTTATTCGCGGGGGTAGTAAGTAATATTAAATTACCCCGAATCAGTTTGAAAATATGAAGAAAGAAGAGATGCAAGAATTAGAAAATTGTTACTGTTATTGCACTGCGTTATGATAAATTTTTATTAGAATCGATATGTCACCTTGTTAAATTAATGTTTAATGATATTTAATTGTTTATTTTTACACGACGAGATTCAATACTTAACTAAATTATTAAAAGTATTAGTAACTAAGTTGAAAAATGAAAATAATTGAAAAAAATGATTTTTTTAAAAACTTAATTATGAATACTAAAACGTCATGTAATAAACTGTTATTCATCATCACTAAAAAAAAAAAAAGATAAATTGAAACATAAGCATCAAAATTAAAATAAATCTAGTTTAATAAAAAAGAACTAGGAAACCGTCGGTATTTTCTTTTGTTAATGAGAGCGGAAAGATGAAATGCTTGAGTACAGCTATCTTAATTTTTTTTTTTATTTGATAAGTTTATCATTCAATTATCTTTTCTGCACTCAGATTCAAGTTAAATTTAAGTCATATGCCTTCTATCTGCATAGCCTGCTATGCAAGAATTAAGATAATTTTTTTTTTAACGTATTTCTTTCAAATGCAGACAAGCAAATAAGTTAAACAAGTATAAATTGTGAATTCCAATGCTTTTATTATCAAATTACTTAGTGTTCAATTAAAAATAATAAATCAAGTCTGATAAATTTTTGTAGCAATATAATGAAAGTTATGAAAACATTTTGTACTAAAACGGTTAATAAATTGTTATTACTATTATCTTTTCATAATTAAAGCGGAATTTATTTTTTCAACATTTACATTTTCAAATTTCTTTCTTATTCTAGGCTATACGTTAAATTTCAAAACTTATCTGTTTACTATCCTTTTATCTTCCTCATTCATTCCACATGTTTTTAATTGTTATATGTATTACTTGTACTTGAACTCTTCAGATGTACTTGTAATACATATAATAATTAAAACTATGTAGAATGAATGAGGAAGATAAAAGGATTTTACTATTTAAATGATTAAAAAAATATGAAATTAAGAATTTTCAATTTATTTTATTTATAAGCTTGTAAAAATCGTATTTCGATGTGATCTAATATTTTTAAATTGAAAAAGGAAACGAAATGAAAAATATTTAAAAACAACTATTAAAGTGTCACACTAATACAAAAGTACGATTAAAAAAATTGAGAATTTGAGGGGTAAAATTATGTGGTCTTTAAAAACGCTAATTTCAAATAAATTACCTTTTTTGTATTTCGATTAGTCTACTTCCTAATAGACATCAGGAAAAGCTTCTATTAGGTTAGAAAAGAATTTTACAAATGCATTTTAAATAGTTGCCTTCAGACTTTTTCGATTATATCGTCTTCCGGTGCCTATTTCGCTTTTCTGCAATGCATGCAAGAAAAGAATGTGACTTAAGTGAAATTAATATATTTCTGATTTTTCAAACAAATAGAGCTATATTTTATATTCATTTAAATATTTATCATTTTAACGCTTGAACCATTTCGGGACATTAATAAATTCTAGATAGAAGATAAATCCCTATGTAACTAAAAACAAATTTCCTGTTTTCTCTTTTGGCTATTAACAGCTAGATGAATTTATAGATGACTTCAATTCCTCAGTATCTGAAACTGTGTCGGCGAAATCACACTTCTTCAACGTGTTCCCTTGCGAGGTCATTTTTTTCTGAAAATGTCATTGGGAATACTATTCGGCAATGTAATTTGGGTAACTTTATAATGGAGTTTCTTTGTATTGAAGCCTAAAACTTTGGAAAGCAAATCAAACAGATTTGATGTCCAAAGATATGTCTAATTTCTAATGCCTTTAAATCCAAAGTCATTCTTCGATATATCTATTAAAAAAAGAAAGCAGAAAAAAAAAATTGTTTACTTTGTGGAAAAGGAAATACTTTATGAGAAATGTTGTAAGTTCAATTGTTAAAAGGACCATTAAAGTCTATATTTTAACTATGCATTTTTAGTTAATAGTTATTTGTTTTTCCTCATTTCTGACCTATTTATAGTGTGCATTAGATAACATGCTAGAGAACTTTGTGTACTTTAGTCATTGTTTTGTGACGTATACTCACTAGTTTGTTGTGAAATATAGTCGCTGCTATGTTGTGTGCTATTGTCACAGTTTTGCTATTTACAGTAGTGTATTTTTAAGTCACTGCTTTGAGGCCCTCTACCCCATAAATTTAGAATGTTTTAATTTTTCTATATTCTGTCATCAATTCCATTGTATTAATGTATTTTCCAGAATCAAAATTATATTTTTTCTATCACATTCAATAAATGTTTCTATTTAGGATATTATAAATACTTTTTGGAAAGTAATTCATACAATTTTTTTTTTTTTAATTATGTAGTCTATAGATTTTTAAAATAAAACATTGAATAAAGATTGAAGTTTAATTCCATTAAAGCGCAATTAAATACTCAAAGGTATTTTAGAGCTATACTCTTTTGTTTTAAATGTATAAAAGTGTCAAAAGTGACATGCATATTTAAATGAAGTTTAATTCATTATTCAAAATGACTTGAAACAATATTTGTAAATCCGATTCCACAACTACCTACTTCTGGAAAAAGTTGGTCAATGAGTTAACTTTTTATTTTTATATGCATTCATTTAATTGCACTCAATCTTTTTTTTTTTTTATATATGTATAACAGCGTATAGGGTTAATTTTCTGGGAAATAATTAAGACACAAAATTTTGGTAAAAAAAATTTCAGTTCTAGTCAGTTTTAAGGAGAAACCTTTTCTTAAGGGCGGGGAGGTAAAGGCTAATGCCCCGATGTTGCGAAAATCCTTTTAAAAATTTACTTAAATCCATGAAAACAAATGATCATCCTTACATTTTACAGAAAATTTGTAAAAGGTAGGTATGCAATTTCAATAAATTTATTGTGCAACCATTATTTAATGAACTTAGTAAATAACAGTTATTTAGAATTTAGTTACGCTTTTGATTAAATTTAAATTGCAAGGAAGGAATAAAATAGTTATTTGGGGCAAAACAAAGAATTCGGTTTATTTTCAAAGAAAGGTCTTTAATCTGAATTCCGAGGAAATATGCAGATTTGCACAGCTGCTATAAAAAAAAAAAAAAAAAAATTAGACTTCTATTTTAAAGCAAAATTGCCCACCTTTTAGCTTCCTTAGATTGCTTTTGAAGGAAAAGAGACCGAACATAAAATATTTTGTCTTTTATTTTAAATATTTTAATTTAACCACTTGGTTGAGACAGAAAAAGATAGTAAATAATATAATCTAAGCAAAATAATAAGTAACAAACCAAATGCCATAACAAATAAGCAAAATTATCATTGCCTAATATTTTATTTTTCGTGCAGTGTTTAAACGGATAAAGAAATTTTAATCACTAAAATAAGGGGTAAAAATGGAAAATATAAATTAGTTTTCGAAAAAAATAAAATTTTTAATTAACTTCATTATTTTTGTATGAATTTTTAAAAATATGTACATGAAAATTTTAACTGCTTAAAAAGAATTTTTTTAATATGCTGAACCTTCATGCTGCTCGGTCAGGCCTGATTTAAAGGAAACATCCGAATGCGTTCTAAGGTATTGTCTTTTTAAGGTATAAGGTATGTATCCTTTGTAAGGTATTTCAAAGTTTTGAAATTCATGGACCGCATTACGCATAAATTACGCTTGGGTAGACATGCCCACAAATTCAGTGATGTTTTTTTTTTTTTTTTTTTTTTTTTTTCCCTCACACTTTATAAGAGAAATATTAAAAGTAAATCTAAATAGAGAAATAATGAAAGTAAAATCTAAATAGAGAAATATTGAAAGTAAAATCTAAATAGAGAAATATTGAAAGTAGAATCTAAATAAGAGAAATATTGAAAGTAAATCTAAATAGAGAAATATTGAAAGTAAAATATTAAGTAGAGAAATCTAAAAATATTAAATAGAGAAATATTGAAAGTAAATCTAAATAGAGAAATATTGAAAGTAAAATATTAAGTAGAGAAATATTGAAAGTAAAATATTAAGTAGAGAAATATTGAAAGTAAAATATTAAGTAGAGAAATAAATCACTTGGTTGAGACAATACATTGCAATAGATACCTCGTATGACCCCGAGGAATTCAAGATAAATTAAACAAATTTTCTCTTTGCTGTCGTAGAAAAAACTGGTTGGAACGAAGAATTCTGCTGAATGTTTTTGCTGTTTTGTGGAAACATAAAAACGAGTAACAGAATGCCGTTGACCTTCCGCAAATTTCGTAAAAATATACCGATAAAAAAATATATATATCCCGAAGGATTTTATTGTACAAACATTCCCGGAATAACACGTGCAGTGCCGAATACTTTTCAAGATTTAATTTAACTAATGCATTATATATCCTTGACATACATTGCCTATTTGTGTGTCTTTAACCTGTCCTTTCTGTTGCAAACGTCACACAAGTCTATACGATACTCTACTGTACAATTCAGTGCAATTACTAGTGATTTGAACTACAATCCAATGCAATTATTAGTGGTATGACACTGTGTGGACCAATGGAAATTAAATAATTAAGGGGGGGGTCCTATCTTTGAAGTATAATTTTCTGTATTTTATATTAATTTCTGCAAATCATTACTGTCATTTCTATTATTTTAATATATATATTTAAAGTATCGTTAAGTAATCGGGATAACAGAAAAGTTTATTTAATTCTTCAATTCCGGGTAAACAGTTTTCATATTAATGATAATTATACTAACATACTGCCTTGGTCTTAAAGACGTTTGATTTATAATGTAAAAGCAACCTGCGTAGGAAATTAAATGTTGACTGGGCTTTATTAAAGAATCACGATTTTTATTGGCAAATAATTATCTTTAGAAAAAAATATTTTCATTATTCAAAGATACAAATATTTCTTGAAATAATTCAAAAATTAAAATTAGTGTAACAAGGAAACAGGTGCTATTTCTTTGCATTGAAGCGTTGATTAAACCTCTAAAATAATTTGAATAACCTAAGTGCTCACAACTAATTTTGTAGCAGATGTCAAGTTGATGTTTCATTTCTAACCAGAGTGTATAAGCACTTTACGCTTCGTTGCTGTTGTAAATCAAAACAAGAACATTATTTACTAAAATCCAACAACAACATTCTAACTGAAATGCAATGAGGCATATAATGTCGCTTTTGTTATACATGAATCAGATGCATTGAACGTTGGTGATGGAACATTGACTTTTTGTTTATGTAGAATAAAATACAGTAATGTAAGTGTTAAATATTTAACATGGGGCAAGGAAAATTTCCTACTGACATACTGATAAGTTATTTTTATTTCAATTTAGCTGATATCACTCATCTAATTTTAAAATAGCATTTTTTTTTTTAATTGCTACTCAGTAAATTGCAATTCAGTATCACTCATCTAATTTTAAAGTAGCAATTTTGTGAAATTGCTACTCAGTAAATTGCAATTCAGTAGCCATTTCAAAAAATTGTATTAGACAGAAAAACAATTCAGTTGTAGCATTTTAAAATAAGTTATAAAGTGTAACAAGAAACATCTCTTGGCATTCTTTGTTCTTATACAATATTCATATGTGAGATCTACAATTTAATTGTAGATCATTTATTTCGTTCAACATTCAAAGCATGACTTTTTCCCGGTAACGGACGCACCTTTTACGGAGTTCCTGTCTAGTGTTAAACCACGAAAACTTCGTCATAATTA
Organism: Caerostris darwini; assembly: GCA_021605075.1. NCBI lineage: Eukaryota > Metazoa > Arthropoda > Arachnida > Araneae > Araneidae > Caerostris > Caerostris darwini. The sequence continues at coordinate 53,878 of BPLQ01011053.1, read as the reverse complement.
AGCTAAAGATTATTCTAGTCCGACGACGGATTGCGTGGAATGGTAAATTTAACCATTTAATGGTGGAAACGGACGAATCCATTATGTGTTGAGGTGCTAGTCAGATGTAGGCTGGCATAGCTGGTTTGAAAGAAATATAATAATTAGTGACATTTTTTCATCTAGTTTTCCTTTTAATATCGTTAAGTATAAAATTTTAATTCTTAAAATTCTTTCTATTGTCATTTAGGAGGAATTTTTAATAGCATTTCCTTCTCTATGACGCCGCTCTTTTTGAATCCGTCTGACTTCGCCATTTGCCAATTTTACACACTATCGGTGGTTGGCCTATAGATATGTATGTTGTTGTTACTTATCCCACTTGGTAGATATCTAATCTAGACCAAGCCCACGAACCCATATGGATTCATGGTTGAAGAGGAAGGAAGCAGCTTCTGTTCTGATGTGGAGCACCCGTAGGTAGAAGTCTGACTTTGGCTCCGTAACGCTCTTACAGTCGTAGGAGACCGGGACCTACCACCTTAAAATGGATTCCGAACCACTACAAACATCCATGGCACCGCCGGGTCTCGAACCCGAAACCTCTGGTACAGAGCGCTAGCCACTCGACCATTCAGCCCCCTATAGATATGTATTAAAGAAATTAGGAAAGAAGTAAAATAATCACAAAATGTATGAAAACTATTGTAAAGATTAATACATTTAAACTTAAAACGATAAAAAAAAATTCTACATAGAGTATTGTAAAGAATGTAAATTAGCTCTTGCAATTGTTTTAATAGGCTCCTATCTCATGCAATTGGTTGAGCATTTATAATGAAAACGAGTAGGGTTCGTTACTCACAATGCCTAACAAAAGAATGAGTGGGGGGATTTGGGGGTCAGAAGTATTAAGAAATAATTTAGAGGCGGATTGTTATAAAATTAATGAATGGCAAAAAGGAGTATTCAGGCGTAAAGATTTTGGAAAAAAAATGTAAAATGATAGCTACTCACATTCACAAAAAGCTGTCTTCGCCAACGGACCAGTTTTTTTATGCTCTGTTAAATAAACGATACGTATAAATCAATTATATGTAGAAATATCTGCATAGTTATTTCGGGAGAATGAGATAAGCTCTATTAATGTATTCCAGAAATTAAAAGATAGAAGAATTGAAAAAATAACACATTGAATTTCACATTTTAAACACGTTAAATTTTTTTTTCAGTGTTTGGTTACGCATCAGGTAAAACTAATGACTAAAGAGAAGAAAAAATTGAAACCTTAATTTTTAAGTTAAAGTTTATCGCAGTATAAGAAGTATTGTAAAAATTTTATTTGCTAAATCGAGTCTCGACTTGATGGGGTATTGCATTGGGTTTCCAACATAGGGGAAACTCGGTGTACCCAAGTACCACCCTAATAATGTTCGGTCCAAATTTAATTGGCAAAATGTGGATGCAATGTAGATGGTACTGTGTAACGCTGATTCTGCTATATATCTCCTGCTGCAGTGGTGAATAATCTTGGGTTTAAGGGCCCGGTATTTGAAAGCATCTTAGCAAGTTTTATTTGAAAATATATAAATGACGTGAATATGAAAAAAAGCAAAGATGTCATGAACTGTTAAATTATACTAAGCTAACGATCCTCGAAGGGGTCTGACTTCTTATATATGTACAGTATATGATAAGACTAGATTTGCTGTTGAAATAGTAAATTAATACTGAAAAGGAAAATCCGGATATCAGAAAAAGAATTGCTCTGAAATTAGGGAATGCTATGATTTTAAAGTTGTAGTATGCAGGTTGGGCAACCAGGTTGTAACTGGGTGTAGTTGAGGCACAGATTGGAGAACTCGTAGCTTTATTTGCACAAGCACAAATGCCACACACACACACAATTAAAGACATACAGTATGTAATACATTTAAAGACAGATAATTGTAGATTTGCGGAAGTATTCCACTTCTAAGCCGAAAGCCTGAAACTTGGCTACGCGCATGATGCGCTAAATATATTTTCCATATTTAGAGACTATAAAATAAACGTTTCTCATCGGGAGCGCAGGTTGCGTTGTGCTTCCTCTCGGGTGAGAGTTTCGAGACCGACTGACCATTTCTTCTGAACGCCACAGGGGACGCTCTTGCCAGTGTGTAAAAGGAAACATGGTTACAAAATTAAAAATCGATTCTCCTTGCTTCAAAACAAATTAGTGAACTACAAGATTGGTATTAAAAAAAATTTACACTTTTAAATATGAACATGAAAAAAACAAACATGTTTTTGCAAAATATTTCTGAATTTCTTGGTATTTTGTTTACAAGGGCTCGAATTATTAATCTTCGACTGTAGCTTTTCTCTCTCTACTTAAAATATTTTTTTATGTTATTAAACTAGCTGGAGTTTAATAACAGCATAAAAAAAATAATTTAATGTTTTGAATAATAATTTGTTTTGAATATTTTGTTACAATACTTTTATCGTAGCATCAGTTAAACTTTTTGTATTAAAAAAAGTCTGGGTGCAACTTGATAAATCGATAAAAAGTCGATTATGAAATACCAAAAGTAGAAATAAAAACTAGATAAATATTGTAATCATTGAAGGACGATATCTGATACATATTGTATACAAATCCGCTTTGTGATAAATACTTCTAAAGAGATGCCGTGAGTTACAAATTTAGCAACATTATACGAGATAAAATTACTTAGATAATGGATTTTTTATGTTGAAAAAAATATAAGTAACAACAAGAATTTACGATGAATTGCTTTTAAACAGGAGTATCTAACCTTGGGACTTTCAAGAACCGCATTTCATGGTAACAAAATGTCTAGGGCCACGTAAAATATTATCAATTTAGCGATAATTGTTAAGCAAAAAAAATTGGTACAAGTGTACGATATAAATATTTATCATAGTAAATAAATAAAAATGTTGTAATATAATAATTTTTGATTTCTTTTTCAAGACAGTTTTTTTTTTTTTTTTTTTTTTTTTATTTTTTTTTTTTTTTAAATAGTTGAGCAGGTCAAGAAGTTTACAGTGAAATAAGGAATACCTTATAATATAAATATAGAAAATTTAGTTTAGTATTTAAATAAAACTTAATAATTTCATTATTTGTTATATATTTTTTTGTAATGATAATTTCAAATATGAAGCAGTGCATAGAAATATAAATGTTTTTGATGTTAGGCCGCGCGGTCTGATGGTCAATTGGCTAGCGCTTTGGCCTTTGGTAGCACATGCTTCAGGTTCGAATCCTGGCAGTGGCATGAATGTTTATTAGTGGTTCGGAATCCACGTTAAGCTGTGGGTCGCCGTCTAATTAGCCTAAATTGTGCAGAAAATGACCGTAGAGCGACAAGCCAAACCATGTTAGACCATATACTGGCAACAGGTTCAATTTTCCTGCTTTGACTTTTGTTGAACTTACACAAAATTACAAAAAACTGTTGCTATATATTAATAACTGTATTGTTAACCTGGCTTCAATAAATATCGTAATTTATCTAATTTTGTTATAAATTAAAGCTAAATTATGGATTCTTGGACATCATTTTACATTTGGATTTTACAAGAATTATAAATTTAAAATTAGAATCCACGTTAAAATTACATAAATTTAAAATTAGAATCCACGTTAAAATTACATAAGTTTAAAAATAAAATCCACGTTAAAATTACATAAGTTTAAAATTAGAATCCACGTTAAAATTGCATAAGTTTAAAATTAGAATCCACGTTAAAATTGCATAAGTTTAAAATTAGAATCCACGTTAAAATTACATAAGTTTAAAATTAGAATCCACGTTAAAATTACCAGAAAACATTCTCTATATTATTAGTATTATTTAATCATCCGATAAATATTATTCCATTATATACGGATACAATGCTATTAAAAAAATACCTTGATACTGATGTACATTCCTTAAATCAAATAAAAAATTCCTCACCCGTTTATTCAAATTTCATTCGTCTCAAAATCATAACTTACTCGTAAAAAAAACCTTAACCACTGCTACAAAAAATTCTGATGTCGCTGCATGTCTGTTGTCAAGGGCATACCAAAATTGAACGAAAATCTATATGAAACAGTGCCAGTGATTGGACGCATGTACAAATCTTTTTTGCACACGCCTATAATTCCTGTACAAAGCTCGTGAAATCAATGAACCCTGTTTCTTATTCCTAATGATAAATTTCTGTGTAATATTACTTTTTCATATCGTGGCAGGATAATACTTTTAAGTGGTGAGAAAAAGGCCATAATCATTTTTTTGTCCGCACGAATTAGACATTATTCCTAGAAGTTGTAACAAAATCGATCCACCCTTTATAGTAGTTTAGTTATCTTAACTAATATCTTAACTAATGTTAATGCAATGGTACTAATGTTCTAACAGTCGATAAAAAGTCCATCACTGTAATTCAATGTGTAATGTTCTTATTGTGATTGAAATTAAACGTAACACACGTGTACATCTGTCATGCGTTGTTGTGTCTAAATCCTCAATGTCCTTCAGTGCGGTACGGACATCCCATGAGTAATCTACTCATGGATGGATGGATGGAAAGGGGCAGCATCTGTTGTGATGGAGCATCCGTAGGTAGAACTCTGACTTCGCTCTTTGACGCTGAAGAAAGAGGGCACTACCTTCTGGGGGTACTTTTAGGAGGAACTACCGCACATTTGCGTACCGTATGGGAGAAAATCTGGAGAATTCTCACCTGGTAGTTTGACTGACCAGGCAAGATGGTGAACGTCATCGAGACTCTTCGTCTTTGAAACTGTATCTACAACAATGTCGCCAACGGATTGAACCTCAGTCCTAATAGTCACCAGCGGCACATGTTACCACAAGTCGGACATGTCTCACGTTTCTTGAACAAATGCAAATTAATAGTATACGTGTGTGCATATTTAAAAACTCTGGTCCGCAAGTTTCAACCGCGTTCGCTTTATACATAGAGCACTTATACCCATTTTTTAAGAAGCTCTAATATAAACAATTCTGAAAATTTTAATAATGCTTTCATTATTTTTGTAAAACTAGAAATTTATTAAGAAGTGAACGATAGTCAATTTATTATATTTTTTAACAATAATTTAGAGCTGAACTATATCTAATTTTTAAGCAAGAATATTAAAAATTGAAGACAATGGCAAACCCTATACGAATGTGTGCAAGAAGAATAAAATTATAAATTCCTTTTTAAGAGCGCAACACTGAAATTGGTTGTGAAATGAAGAGAATTTTAAGGATTGTTTTTAAGAAAATCGGATTACTTATTTACTTCTGCATACACTTAATAATGTACATTAAGCAAATTTTCATTTTGTCATCTGTGCACATACTTTCCAGTGTTCTTTCTTTGAAGCAATTTTGGTACAATTTAACGTTTTCTCACGACGAAATCCCCCCTCTTCCCTCCATTTCAAGGAAGATGGGATGGAGTATTTTCACGGCCAATTACACTAAGATTTCAGCAAATTTAAAATGCATAATAATTACCGCGGTTATACTTCTACCTTATTAAGTGTTCAATACTAACTGGATAGAAAACATTTCCTATTTTAATGTACTTCAATCTGACGCCCGATTCGTGGCTCTGGTGAGCATTAGGGCTGATGTTCAATCCCCTGGCGGCTTTATTGTAGGCACTGTTTCAAAAACAACTAGGAAGTTCATTGGCGTTCGCGGCCTGGTGACCAATTGGCTAGCGCTCTGGCCTTTGGTCACACACTTCAGGTTCGAATCCTGACCGTGCCATGGATATTTATGAGTGGTTCGGAATCCACGTTAAACTGTAGGTCCCGGTCTAATGAGACTAAATTGTGCACAGAATGACCGTAGAGCGACAACCAAACCAATCGGTGACGTTCAGCATCTTGCCTCGTTAGCCGGGCTACCTGGTGGGAGTTTTCTGTATTTTCTCCCATATGATATGCAAATGCGGGGTAGTTCCCCATAAAGCCCTCCCGGAAGGCACTGCCTTCTTTCTACATCGACACGGAGCCAAATTAGACTTCTAGCTACGGGTGCTCCATCACAACGGAAGAGCTGCCCCTTTCCCTCCATCTATGATTAGATTACCCATGGGATGTCCGTCCCGCACTGCAGGACACTGAGGATGACACACAATTCGATCGGACGGTTTTTGAGCTAATCAAATGAAAGTTTTCCCCCTCCAACATAAAGCCTATTATGATTTTCTTCGTGTATATTTGATGTTTTCGCATGGCCTTCATATTTTTCGCTTTTACTTTCATCACTTCTCAAATTGCTCTACAAAGCATCGATTAAAATTATTTTCAGTTTCCTCTAAACTCTGATAATTTCTTCTCCGAAATTAAAACCAGTTAGATGAATTAATTATAAAAAGTTTCCAGTCTTGTGTTTAAAGCCCAATGAAACATACGATTATTGAGTCATCCTCGATGTCCTCCAGGGGAAAAAGTTTCGTCAACCCTGGCAGTAATCCAAGATTTTTAAAACTCTTATGCTCTTTCACATCAAGAGGTTAAAAAGAAAATATATATAATCTGCACGTTCACAGAGGCGACACAAATCGCTGAACGACAAATGAAGTTCCAGTTATTCCTACTAGATGGCGATATAAATTGTCTACATGTAGTGCCAACGCTCGCTAAAAATTACTCTTGAATATGAATCACGATGTTTAAATAATATTAAGTCTGGAACAGTCATTATTGTATGAATCTTAAATCATAAATATAATAAATTTTAATTTATACATCTCAACTCTTATTGCAGTAGTAGATTACACAAAAACAGGAAACGCATAGATCAAATTCTCACGGTGTTTGGCGTTAGTTTTCTCCGAATTTTTTTACATAACTTTATTGTAAGAATGGAAGCTAAGTTGTTATTAACATATTTTTTATTGTTTCTTTGTTATCGTGAATTTATTATAGAATTTAAGAAAAATATGTGAGCCATATATTAAATTTGTAATTTTTTTTATATATATTTCTTAATATTTATGTATTTGTTTCGCCAAAAATTGAATTCACGACATTTAACAGGATTTTAAGGTTTTTTAATTTTTAACTCAAGTAAAAACTAATACACAGCAAATAAGAGTAACATGTATTTATAATTTTGATTGATATAATATTGATTTTAATTACCATTTTATACTTCCGAATTATCACTATTAAAAATTTGTAGTCGTTTATATCGGCTTCTTTGTCTCTTGATATGCACGCACGGCCTGATCGCAAATTGGCTAGCACTCTGGCCTTTGGTAACACAGGCTTCAGAATAGAATCCTAGTGGTGGCATGGATGTTTGTTAGTGGTTTGGAATCCACGTTAAACTGTAGTTCCAGGTCTAATTAGCTAAAGTGTGCAAAAAATGATCGTAGAGCGACAAACCAAATCAAACCTGATATGCGTGATTTAATGAGATGCTTGTGTAATTCAAATGGATTTTACAGGGTGGACCATACAACAGACCAAAATAAAATACAATCATCTTAATGATTATAAACTCAATATTTTTGTCAATTAATATGTAGGAAATAGAAAAGGTAATTAAAAGACAATTACCAAATGATAATTGTATCTGCTGTATGATAGATATGTAATGAATATTTTTCTGTGACTAATAATCAGTCAAATTAGAAGTTTAACACTGCCAATACAATTTTTTTCCTCATGGAGTATCTAGTTAATCGAAGTAAAAATATTTTTTGGATTCTCTCACCTATTTCAAAGGATGTGTTATTTGGAGTTTTGTCACACTAGCTTTGGTAAGAATACTTCTACTGAAATTGATGAAAAAGTTGATAAATTTGTATCCATTGGCATATTAACAAAAGAAATATTTAAAAAAACTGAAGTTCTGTAAATTTTTTCCTTGCGGTTAACAAGAAGTCGCAAACTGTGTGTCCGTTTTAATTTGTTATGACATAAACATAGTATAAATTTAAGATATTAACTGCGTAAAGAAATAGGGAGTACCTTTCAATAGTTTTCGAGAAAATTGAGTTTGGAATTCTTAAATCCTTTCATAGGGTTAGATTCACGTCAATTATTGTTCATCAAACGATGTTGTGGTATATTGATTAATAGCATGATCTAGAAGTCAAATATCTCCATGCTTTTCTTTTCATTTTTTTTTTTTTTCTTGTGTTTACACTCCTAAGTAATATAGTAGAATTACATCTGTAAGCATTTTGTTCTAGAAACATACATGTACAGGTTAGTTTTTTAAATTGCGTGTATTACTTCCAGGAGAGGTAGATTATTCAAGTCGAGTCAGTATCAAATATAGCAATACAGCATTGGAACGTCATGTGCAGAGAACGCGAGAAATGAAAGCAACACAAGTGAAGAATGTTTTATTCATCAATATATAACAACTCTCATATTAAGAGAGATCACAGATATTCAAAGGTTTCCGCTGCCAGTTGCAGTTTCATGCAGGACGAATCGTCATCATTTATATTTTCAGGTGTCTGTGTTCCCAATTCATGGCATATTTCTCGAATGAACCCGTTTTACGTAGTCATGGTGGTTTGAAATGCGCCTCATCGATAAATCTCGTGGTAAAGGCCCATTGCAATCAATAGCCCCGTATGCTAGATGCATATCTGTTACCTCAGCATTCGTGAAACCTTCTATCATATTACCTCTACGGCTGGTTGTCAAATGACGGTTTTCCTGCGTGGACGTTTCACCGATTCTTTAACAGCGCCCTCTATCGCGTTATGATTGTTTCCGATCATGCAGTGCTATTTAATCCAAATTCGTCTTTAAGTAACCACCCTATCCCAGAGGGTTGTACACATAGTAGCGAATCACTCTGTAGGGTGTTTTTTTGTCATTTACTTGTGCAATTTTTTTTATATATATTGTCTGGTGATAAGACATGTTTCACTGTTAAAAATGTATTGTCAAGTATTTTTAATTATTTTTTCATATGTTTAGTTGGAAATGTATTGGGAAACAGAACAAGCAATCAATCAGAACACAAATCTTTACCCAGACTGAGAATCAGAACAAAATATTCAATAAGAAGTAATGAAATTGGTTTAAATAATTATAGGAAAACTCAGAAAAAGGAATTAGGTTCAAGTTTTTATATCAGAAAACTCGTTTCAAGTTATTCTTAAAATGATTTCTTTGTAAGAAATTCAGAACTCGCAATCGAGGGTTACAGTAAAGGAAGGGAAAAAATTCACGGCAGGTTGAGGGGTGAACTCGTGCCCTACTGATTTTTAGACCATGCTTTTAATCAATTTACTATTAAGTTGCTTGATGTTGTAAATCTTCAACCCTATAAAAGGATTTTGAAAATTTCAAAATCAATTTCGTAAAAAGTATTGAGACATGGGCCCTAATACTTTGTCCAGTTTTCTATTCATGACATAAACAAAGTATAAATTCTAATCAAATCAGTGATCTTTTCTTGTCACAATGTTAAAAAGTAAAACTGTTATATACTGTGGGTCATATAAAATATATACAATCTCCAGTAATTCCAAAATAATCGGTGGACTATTAAGTAGGAGATATGTATGTATAACATTAATAATATATAAAATAGTGCAAGGTCTTTGTAACTATTTGGCATTTTATTTTCTTAAGTGTCGCCACTCAATTACAGCTTCATGTAAGGAAACCCCCTTCCTCTTTTTACAGAGAAATTATATACTGTTAATATTGAATAAATGATAGAGTTAGATAAATGTATATTTTAAAATTAATGGCATACTTATCAATTTGCTATTGCTTCATAGGAAAAGGAGAAACTTTTGTTTTTTAGCATGATCGGTAAAATAACTTGCAGTTAGGTATAGTACTCTATTTAAAAAAATGATTGTTTTTATTGAATTTTAGCATTTAATAAATTGAAGTATTAAATTTTTTTGTATAAATTATTTAGGTCCCAGGTGGGCATCATGGAATCTTGGCATTTTTCTCTGCATTAGATGTGCTGGAATACATAGAAATTTAGGTGTTCACATATCTAAAGTTAAATCAGTGAACCTAGACACATGGACTCCAGAGCAAGTTGCTGTAAGTTAAATATTTCGCACATAATGAAAATATTTAGTCATCTAAATTTCTTATATATAAATTTAAATGTTATTTATAATAAAAATATGTCAAAGAAATTAATCTCAGATTTTTTTCTTTTAAAATATTAAATTTGTTTATCACATACATGCTTTTCTGTATAGTATTAAAAAAATGTCTGCTGTTTATTTCTGTTAGTGTCTTCAACAAATGGGAAACAGCCAAGCTCGTGCTGTTTATGAAGCTAATTTGCCAGAAAGTTTTAGAAGGCCTCAGACTGACTCGTATCCTTTTTCTTTTAATTACACATTATTTTAAGAAATATTATTGTACGTATTTTATGTTAATGTAATATGCTTACTAATCTTTAAAAAAAAAAAAAACCCTGGTATTTGTCTTGCACATTTAAAATATTTCTTTTGACCTTTTAATTTAATTTTAATACTCTAATTAAATATGTAAAAATATAAGAAAATGTTAAATAGATGCATATTTATTCATATGAAAATTTTCACATTTTTTTTAATGTAAATTGAAATTCTGAGTCATAGTTACAGGTTTTTAACTTTGAACTTCTCATGTTTACAGAATTTTTTTTCAAACTTGCATCATTTAAAATGCATACAGTCTCCAGTAACTCTAAAATAATCAATGGAGTGTTAGGTAGGAGATTTGTATATATAGTATACATAAACATAATTTCTCCTTTGATTTTGAACTTTACAAAGAAATTATTTTTTAATGTTATTATAGGAGAACATGACTTTTTTAAAAAAATTTCTTGATATAATCATATTTTTAAGAAAGATAAAAATAATTCATAAAACTTATTTAACCAAGAAAACCAAAATTATTTAATAAAAAAAATGGCTGATAGATTATAAACTAGTAAAAGTTTAGCACTATTGCTGTCCTTTATGCTTATGTTACGGAAATAGACTTAATTGGAAACATATAATGATAATAATAAATTAATGTAAATTTAAGTCATTTTCAGTTAGGGCTCTCTTCTCATTACCTAGCCCAGGATTCCAGTGAGTTATATGTGACACAACTTGGTCAATTATGGCTATAAAATAGTGTGTTGTTAAATTCATTTCTACCAATTATAGGAGCCTAGAGGAATTACACACAAAAAAAAATTCAATGTGTATTAAAACACTTTTTCCTAATATGTAAATTGACATAAGATTGTAGAAAATTAATTCCAAATGTAATATATTTTAATTTAATTTTAATTATTAATTAATTTAATTTTTAATATTTATTAATAATAATTTTTCCAAATATTAATTCCAAAAATATGTTGGTTTAAAAATTCTCATTTACTTATTTAAAAAAAAAAGTTAATTGTTAATGATATATTTAGCTGCAAGGAACTTATAGAAACATTGAAATAAAATGTTAAACACCTTAGTTATGTATAGATCTTTGGAAGCATTTATTAGAGCTAAATATGAACAGAAAAAATATATAGCTAAAGAATGGGTACCACCTCCTCCACCAAAACCAGCTGTAAGTATTAAATCAAAACTTTAGTCTAAATAAGGCATTGTTTTGTGATTATTGTTTTAGTGAACACTATTTTTTTTTTCAAAAAGTTATGTTTATTTAGGGAAAAAAAATTTTAGAGAGTAGTATGCAATTTGAAAATTGGAAATTCTTATAGGTAATCTGCAACTTATGGTAAACCAGTATATGAATATTTAGCAGATAAGATTACTGAAGATAAAGATAAAATATTTTTAAACTGCCTTAAAAATTTTAAACATTATCTATTGCTGTTGAATTTTGAAATCTTCAAAGATATGATTAAGTGTAAATTAAATTAATTTCAACTTTATAGAAGGTTATTATTCTGAAATTATTTCACCACTTAAATAGATAAATGAGCATATCATAAGTTTTTAATGTAAAGAAATATTCAGTTATATTTTATTATGGGTTACTTTAGTTTTTTTCAATATTAAAATTCTTTTAGTTTGATATTGAAGAAGAAAAAAGAAAAGAAAGAGAGAAAAAGAAAAAATCTACTAAATCAACTGCTGCAATTGAAATACCAGTAAGTTGAATGCTTTTTCTGCAATAAAATTGCTTATATAAGTATTGTATCCCTAAGAAAAAATTAAGTTTGTGTAGGTGGGATCATTAAAACTACATTAACTTACTTATTAGTTTTTCAGTATCAATATTAGTCATTATATTCAGACTTGGAAAACACAACATATGTAAAATGCTTATTTTATGTTTTTAAAATTTAATGTAGATTTAAAAATTTCTAAACATCTAATTATGAATTAATGAAAGTTTCAGTTTAATAAAAATCAGTATAGAAATAATACTGTTTACCCATTAATTCGTTGTCTGGTATTATTGGCAGTTCTAAAATGGTAGAAATTTAATGGTACAGGTACTGTGATAAAATAAGGAACATTTAAAATAAGCTTTGCCCCTAGATATGTTACAGTAAAGTATCTTGTATTATTTCATTTTATGTTATAGCAAAAAAATAATAATAACCTTAGAAAAATTACGTTGTAGTAGCATGAGTTGAATCAACTAGGAGGACATATGTCTAAAAATATTTTTCAAAGGTTATTTATCAAAGATAATCTTAAACACTACTTTTTAATTACCCTTCACGTATATTATCAGAGAGGCGAGAGAACCGGAAATCAAGAAAAAGTTGCGGAGATTCATAAAAATATCCAAAATTGCCGATGACAACAGCATTTTGTGCCAAACATGCGTGGAGACTTGGATCCGTTTTGTGTGTGTGTGTGTGCTGTTCAGTTTGGTCTCATATTTAAATGTCTTTACTAATGTGTGGTGTGTCTTTCAGTTGTGCTCTACTTGTACTCGTGCTATTATTTGAACTCATGCTATTCGCTTAAGCCAATTTAGAAAAGTCAGGATTTTAATATGCTTTTTAATATTTTATTAATTCATCATCATCGGCGCAACAACCCCGTGGTGTGCTAGGGCCATCTGCCTGCTGGCTTATTTCTTGACAAGAGATGTTTTCTTTTTATGGGGTAGGGTTGCCAGCCGAACTCTACAGTCACATTAGACTGGGACTTACGATTTAAAGTAGATTCCGAACCGCAACAAATACCCATGGCACTACTGGTACTTGAACCCGAAACTTATGGCACCGAGCGCGGGAGCGCTAGTCACTCATCCATCAGGCCCCTATTTTATTTATTGTATATAAAGCTTAAATTCATTTCTTAAGCCTAATTTCACAATTCTTTACCATTTGCATTGATTGGTATTTGTTATTTATGTATTTAATTATTTAAAATTAAATCTAATGAATTGTTATTTATTCATATTTTAAATGTACTAAACTTAAATTATTTGATAAAATATCCTTTAGCATATGTGTTGAATGCATACTTTAATTTATTTGTGTGTTGAATTACTAATTCTGCTGTTCAATTGGGTTTCCATTTTATGTGTACATAAAGGCAAAAATTCAATGGTATGGTGTGACCTTTAAAAATCACATTCAGGGAGAATTTCGTGAAGTTTTGCTTTTTCTTTTCACGCGTTTCTTCAAGATAATTATTGAAATAAATCATGTAAATCCTTCTTAATAATCTACATAAAAATAGTTTAAATGAAATAATGTATCTGTATTTATTTTAGTAAGAGTGGTTATCTTGTCATAATTTGGGGGTTTACTGTAATATACCGTTTTAATAATTTTTTCTTTTTTATAAATTTCATAAAAAATACATTTTCTTCATATTACAAACTGAATAGTGTATATTGTACACATACAGTGATTTTGAATAGAAGGGAAGCCAGGCAACTAATATAATTAGTTGCTTTAAGTCAGAAATGTTTCAAGTTTAGTCAGAAAAAATTTTCTGTTTCTGTAGCCACCCTAATTATTCCTACTGACTTCACTAAAAACAGATTTGCTAATAAGCCTTGTTTTCTTTTTCTGTCATACTTCTTTTAATTCATAATCGCATCTCATTTCAAATAGTTTATATGTATAAATTATTTTTTAAGCTCTGTGTGTTGAATGAAAAGATTAAATTTGCTATGCCTAAAAATCATAATTTGATTATAAGAAGTATGATTCACTAAATTAAAACTGAATTATTTTTTCCCCTTAATTTTTAGAAATTTCAAGTTTTTCTGGAATTCAACTGCTTAAGTTTACAGTGAGAAAAATGCTATTCCATAAATAAAGCATGTCTAGAATTGCCCTGACAACAGCATGTAATACATGCATACAAAATACATAAATTTTCTCGTTAAATTTGAACATTCATCCATCTGCTTGAAATGTCAGTATCTCTGATAAGTTTAAACAATTTAATATTCAGTATTAAAGGAGTAGGGGAACAAAATAATTGCCTCATAAACTATGCAAATGTAAAAGATCATAATTTTAGATTTTTAAATTCTCACTATATATATAAATTAGAAAAATTACTAAAAATGTTACAGTTTAGAATGGTAAGGTAATTTTTTTTCTTTATTTTGATGAATTGAATAGATGCACTTTCTCTAAAATACCTTAGCTCTGAACACTTAAAAAATATTAAAGTGTTCTTCTATAGGGTTTTTAAAATATTTATTAATATATTATAGGCTCTGTCTCAACTTCCAGCTGCTTTACCTAGACCACATAGTATTGGACCAGTTAGTCCTTCTACAAAGCCTGCGCCACAAGAACCGGTGAAATCTACAGTGCAACAAGTACCTGGAACACCTGATTTACTCAATTTAGGCAATTCTAAATTATTTTCTTTATATTTTCTTCAAGTCATTTTCATCTTCAAATAAATTAATCAAATGCAATGTTTTTGTTGTTGTTTTTTTAATTAAAAAAACATTGATTTAACTTTTATTTAAAATATTTCTTTCATCAACTATATCCATTTACTATTTTATAAATCTACTTTGCAATTTTTATTTGTGTGTTATTTGCTCTTCTCTCATTTTAGATTATTTAGAGAACTGTATCGGCATTAATAATAAAGTTTTTTTTTTTTTAATTTGAATTCGCAGATTTTCAATTAATTCAATTCCCAATGTTGTATAATTATTGATTTTATACAGAAGATAATTTTAACTTGTACTTAATTTGTCTTAAAGTTTCTTCCTTGAAGAAAACATTGAAATGTATTTAAACTTAAAGAATAAAAATTTGCGAAAAAACTAAAATATTGGCTGAAGTATTCATTTAAATGATAATCATTATCTAAATCTTTGAGTAGTAGTTATACTGGTTATACTAATTATACTATTTAGTATTTATCACTGCTAATTTTTTAAAGTTAATGCCAAGGCTTTGACAAATAAACTTCATAGCATTTCTTACTATCTATTTGTACTGTGATTCAATAAAAATGTTTGCTTATGTAAGGTCATTTAAATATTGTAAACGTAAGTAAATTTCTAAAGGTAATTTCTTTGTATTATAAAATTTTTGGAAGGTTTATTTTAACTGTTCAATTTCTTTTGTATATAAATTAATCTTGTATTGCTTGCAGGAAATGATACTGGAAACGATGATATTTTCGATGCATTTCTTAGTGCTCCTGTGTCATCTGCTTCAGAAAATGGTTCAATGTCATCTCAGATTAATTTAAGTGATACCTCCATTTCTAAAAGCAATATATCTGCTGATGAAGCTGACTTTTTCAATCAGAAATCTGATGGTATCAATCAATCCAGTAAATTGACTAAAGAATCAATACTTTCACTTTACAGTTCAAATACATGCCAGGTGCCTCCGCCACAACATATTGCTCCTATTTATGGTATACAAGGTAAAAGGCAATTTTTACTTTCATGTTATACATGGTTTAAAAAAGATGATTTTAATTTTTTAAAAATGCATTCTTAATGCTATTACCTTTTCTTTGTCTTATTTTGTTAAATATTTTAAGTTATATATATTATAATAAAGTTTGTCTTTTTTTTTTTTTCAGTATTTTAAGTTACTTTAAAATCAAAAAATTAAATATTTTTATATCTGTAGGTGGAATGTATGTTTCTCAACAAGCATATGCTCAAGTAGCTGTGGCAGGATTTCCAACTGTCCCTAACCCTGGAATTAATGCTGTGAGTTTTTGCTTTAAAGCCCTTGTAAAAAAATTTTTAAAAAAAAATCGTTATTCGAAACGAACTTGAGACTTAAAATAGTTAAGTAAAATTTAATGTAGATAAAATCCGTTCTTAATATTTAAATTTAGATTAGAAAGTCTTGTATATAAAATAAATTTTTCATTGAATGTTCATGACAGAAATGTTGACATAATCATTACTTCAATGTTGCAAACAGAGAAAGAAGTTTCCGATGTTATACATATACTTAATAATTATGATTTTTCCGATATTTTTAAATTTTTTAAAATGTTGAATATTTCTTTTAAAATTAATAAATTATTATTTTAAAATACCTAAATGTGTTGTTAATATGTACATATAATATTACAAATTTTTAATATTTAATTTTTTACACCTACTTTTTAAGTCAGATATCTAACTTAGAAACTTACACAGATATTTAATGCTAATATAAAGCAGTTTGTCTGTTTACATATGATGTAAAGAACAAGTTCTATTTTACTTTAAAACTGTTTATTAATTAAATTACCAAGTTACTGCTTTTCAGCTACAAAGAAAATTTAAATGTTGTGACAAAATAATTATTTACTACTTCATTTGTATATAACTTAATTGTTATTACTTCCATGCAACTTAATGTTTTTGTTGCTGAACATCTTATCTTGCCTTACATTTAAAATTTGTTATGCCCCATTCTATTCTTTTATTCATGCTGACACTACTTGCTTTGGTTTTTATAACTCTACTTCTAACTCTTCTAACTTATAACTCTACATTTGTTGGCTCTACCCTTGTGCTATAAAGCATCAATCGACCTATATATACAGTTTCAGCAAGTAAAAAATTCTTAATTTTAGTTTTTAATTATTAAGAAAAAAATTTGCATAATCAATAAACTTTTAGATTGACTATAAAATTCCTCTCACCTATAAGATATAAAAAATGTTTTTGTGAGCATGATAAAAATACTCTTTGAAAATGTTTATATTCTTAACTGAATTCATACAACTTACTTTTGCATGTTCAAGAAATGTATTAGAATCCTTTAGAATAATGTTTAGTTTGCTGTTATTCACTGTTTGAGTGTATGTTGGAAGTATATCTAATCAACTAAAGTGTTTAGTCATAATTTGTTATCCCTACATTTAATGTAATATTTAAAAACTTAAGAGCTCTAATAATTTTAATAACTTTGTATGTTGTAGCATGGATCTAACATAGCTCCTATGTGCAATCCATTTGCTTCTTTTGGTCCTCATGTGAATCAAGATGCAAGACAACCAAATGCATGGATGGGGTTAACCTCTGGTGGTGGGGAAGATGCTTTACTAATGACAAATGGTCTTTTGGGACAGGTCAGAATATTTCAGTGAATGATTATGCATGCAACTGCTTTAGCAAAATCAATGCTTTTTTTTTTTTCTTGGTTTTTCATTCCTGTACATTTGTAACCCAAAAATTTGGTTTTAAATGCCAATTTTTGCTATTTGGTTTTTTACTTTGTGCAGCTCCTATTGTTTTCACTGTTATGCATAATTTTAAGATAATTATTTAAAGTAAATACACCTCTATCAGAAAACCTGTCCATATCCTCCATAACTTATGTCATTGAAATTTTAAATTAAGTACCATATATTGTAGTATATAACACACACTTTTAATGCAAGAAGTAAGATTGATATTTACTGGTATGTGTTATATGCTGGATAAAAAAATGATAGATCCAAAAATTAAAAAAAAAAAAAAAAAAAAAAAACATATAAAAGAATTTTCATTTTATGAGAAATTTGAATTAAACTTTTTTCTCAGAGGTTTGTTTTATATCATTTAATATTTTATTTTGGAGTAAAAATAGTTAAATCAAATTTATTCTGTGAGAATGGTTGTGTTAAGAATAATTTCATTAGTCTTTAAGTGTTAAATTACAAATATTTTAGGTAAGAAATTAAAACAAAAATGCATCCTTTATGAAAATTTATATAAGCAGGTTAATATTTAAAATTGTGTTATAAATGAATATATAAGGTTACATAGGTTTACAAGGTTGAATATAAATATTATGTTTTATTCATTTCAAATAACTCCTTCATAAAAAAAAAATGACATATTTCTTTAATTTTTAAGGTTTCTCAACAGATGTCTAATCTGCAACTTTCTGGCCAAACTTGGAATATGGGTAGCAATTCAAACCCTGTGAATCCTGGAGGCTTACTTGTTGGTTCAGGCCAACCTGGTGGTGTTATTTGGCCTACTGCTACAAGTAGTCAAAATCATAATCTGTCAAATAATTTATGGCAATAAGATAATATAAAAGAATATAAAATTTGTGTTCAAGAAAGTGTATTGTTTAAAAGTTCAGATAGAATAGACAGTTATTTGTTTCTTTAAAAGAAAGAGGACTACCTAAACTATAACAAGTGGATTTATTATTTTATATTTTAACTATACAACTACCAATAGCTTTCAAGAAAACTTATTTGTTTTAATGTTGAAAAAATATTATATATTTAATGAAGAAAAGTATAAGCTCTCTAACTGAATCAATTTATAAGTTTTCAGAAAAGTTGATTGGTTCTTTAAAACATTTATTTAATAAATATGTGTTATGTGAAATACTGTTAACTTCTTTTAGTTATGAAGTAAAATTGTTGTGAAGACATAACTTCAGGGAAAATTAATAAAATTAAATAATGATTAATTTTCTTAGAATATTTAACATAATTGTACTTGAAAAATCTATTATCTAAAGAAAATTTGACATAAAAGTAGATTTAGATTTTCAAAGTTTTAGTGAAGTATTTAAAGCTTTGAAACTTAAATTGAAGATATACAACTATATCTATTTAACATTTATTTGTTGTACTAACTATTTTATGATAAATTTTTACTTGTTTTGAAGAGACATTAAAACAATAAGTACTCATATATTAGTGAAAATTATTACTTGTGTATTAGTGTACTCTTTTTTGGATGAATTTATAACTTGACATGAAATATTGTTTAATAAATAAGTTAACAAACTTTTAAAATGTTTTTCTCACTATGCATGTTCACTACTATCTGTTTTTATTGTAATACATACTAAGATGGTAGTGATCAAATAATTTATACCTATTTATATACTTCAATCATATATATATATATATATGATATAACTGTAATCTGTCACTTATCTTCACAACTCTAATTGTATGTGCATAGTTTATGTAAAGTTTTTCCAAGTTTGATAAGTATAGTTCTTTGTACATTATTTTTAAGAATGGTACATTTGCTGCTATAAATATTTTTAGAATACATAATTTGCTTTTTATTTCTGGTAATATTAAAATTCTTTAATTTAACTAAATTATTTGTTTAAGCACATTTTATTAAGTTACCTATTACTTATTGATCTCAAAAGATTTCAACATTGGTATTGAATTTTGTTGTCAATGAACTGAAAAAGAAATCAAAATCCATTCAATTTTCAAGTTCAGAAAGGAATCAAGAGATTCTTTGTTTCAAAACTATATAATAGTTAAACTAGTATATATTTGATCATAACTAGCTATTGTAGATTCATTTCTAAACTAAGTAAAGCAATTAAAAGATATAATTTGCTTAAATTAATAGTTTTTTTTTTTTTTTTTAAACAATATTACATTTTATCGAATTCCTGAAACATTTGCTGATTTCATTATCAAATTGTTTAAAATTAAGAAAATTGTAAATCATAACTTTAAATATATTAATTTGTAGAATGTATGAATTAAGTGAAGCTAATTTCTGTATATAGTAAATAAATTGGAAAATTAAAATGAACTCTTGTTTATGGGATATTGGGAAGAAAGTCATTGCTTTTCAAACTAGTGCTGGCGCTAGTTTGAATTGTCAACTTGCATAGTTCCATTCTTTTTCATAGTTAATTGTTTAAACTATAGTCAAAGTTGAGATCGATTGGGGACAGCTAATTAAATTTTGCAGAAGATGATTGTTACGTAATAAAAAGCAAAATAATTTTAAATCTTAGAGATTGATTTTTTAAAATTTTGCAAACTTCATGAGAAAGCATGAAAATAAATTGTTTAAAATTTCATTGGGTTTCTAAAGCATAGCTGTCTCTTAAATATTTAACTTGGATATTTCATTGTATTATTTAACTTCTCAAGTTTTTTTAATATCTGTTCGAAATCTTACTTCAATGATTGTATATTTACTTATTTTCAGTTACCTGCTTTGAATTTTATAAAATTTCTATCATTAAAATATTTTTTTAATAAATGTTGTGGACTTTAATTATTTACTTATTTCCGTGAAATTAATTAAATAATATATAAAACCTGGACGTCCATTATTCTTGGCACTAATGTCAAATGTAAAGCTGAATCTTTAATTTTCAATTTAATAAAAATGTTTTCAAGAGTACATAAGATACATTTTGTAAAACGATTTTTGAATTTTTGTTATATATATTTCACAAATTTATATTAGTCACATTGTAAAAGTATGTATAAAATAGAAGGTTTTATTTAATATGAAGTTTGAAACAATATGAATATTGAAAATTTTTGAAATTTTCAAGCTGGTTTTTGATTTTTTCTGTAAGAAAATTAGAAATTGTTTTTTAATTCATAAATTATATTCATTTTTACATTCTAAGAAATATACTTCTGCATCTTGTATGCATTTTTTTTTTTTTTTTTTTTTTTTTACAGCAAAGCATATTATTTATGTGTGCATATATTAAGAGCAATTTTACTTCAAAGTCAATTTTATAAGTAGTGCATTTATCTTTTTATTCTTAAATATTTTGAATCATTCCAGCCTGGGATGTATCTGGAATAACATCAATTCCAATTAAGTGTAGATGAATTAAAAGATTGAAAATATGCATATGTGTAGTAATTTTAATCCACAGTAAAGTTGAAAATGAGTAGTCAGTAAGATACCAGAATTTGACATTAATATTGAGACTATTCAACATATCTTTGATAATAAGTATTTCAGCTATTTGCCAAAGATAGGAGTACTTAAAAAATATTAGTGAAAAATGTAAAAAACATCAATTATATACGATACTAATAATATTAAATGCTTATTTCAAATTTCTATATTAAGTATTATCTTATGTAAAAAGGTTTTTGTCTATTTTGCTGAACTGCAATGGTAACTTTAAAAAAGAAATTGCTTATTAAAATGTGTGTTCAAGTCTGGCATCAATTATGAAAGATTGCTGCTGTAAATATGAGGTGTTTAAATTTCGTTTCTTATTTATATAAGAGAAATAAAAAAGTTGGTCTAAACAGTAAAAATAATCAAACTCGATGCGAAAAAATGAATGGTTAAAATACTTAATAAGTTTAATTTTTTTTGCAATGCTTGATTGCTTTGTCAAGTTATTTAATATTTAGATTATGAATTCTTCTATAACCTAGTAATTTATTCTTCCACATTCATTTTCTTACATATATATTTCAGATAATTCATAAAATTCTTTCTCATTTAGGATCTAAATTATAATTTCTACAAGACTTAGTGAATAAGAAAACTTTAAATTGTTTTCAATCAGGATTTCAACTGGTGCAGTTGACTGCATTGTAAATTGTCTTTTAAAAATGTACTGTATGTTTTGAATTACTTAAATTTTTGTATTAGTCATCTAAGTAAATAAATTATATTAATTAATTAATTATATGTTTTAGTAAGTAAATATTTGTTTAAATATCAATTAATTTGAACCTGCAAATAAGGTAAAAATATGCTGGTGAAAATCATTTCCTAGAAACATTGTGGTGCTATGTCAACATTAATGTTTTCATTACATCTTCTAATTTCTTCATTCTTATATTCTATTTATTTTCATTCAGTGTATCTTTGTTATAAAAGTCAATTGTAGCAAATTTTCTTTACTTTTTTTAACTGGAGGTATATTTCTTTTGAAATTAAACATTGTGTAAATTCATCATACTGCAAGTTTCTTAAAATTTTCGAAATTTATAATATGAGCATGATTTTTTTTAAATTTATAACTAAATATTTTATAAATTTTCTTCAACATTTCTGTTATGTACAATTAAATATTAATATACATTGAGAAAGTGTAACTTCCATTATTTTTAATAAAAATATGAACAGTTATGCAGTCTTTATAAAGAAAATGCTTTTAAAAAAAACTGGAGCATCTTGTTATATCATATTTGATAGAAGGCTAAGGAAAAATATGATATAACCAATTTTTTCTAGGTTATATAATTGTTTTCTAAAAACGAGCTTGAAACATCCACTTTTGCGATATAACAAGAGGCTACTGTATAGAACTTTTGGGATATAGCTTTATCCTTTCCCATTAAAGTTTCTTTTATACATGAAAATTATTACTGAGACTTCATATAATATTTTAACTATTGACTGTTTCTTTTTTAAAAATCGTGTAGAAAACGGCTTAAATATATTACAGGAAATAAATGAAAATATTTCAACAAACTTGTATCTTGAAACAGACAAATATATGTTGTCCTGAATAAAGTGCAAAACATAATCTTGGTAAAAAAAAAAAATATTCTGAATTGATCTCTATGGTGCAGTTGATGCACAAGAGCCTATTCAATTTATTATTAGTGCCCTAACCAACATACAACCAAAATCAAATCATGGCTTTTTTAATATAGTGAGCATTTATTACAATTTTAATCTGTGATGCAAATCTCTCGAGCTCAATAAAGATTTTAAATATAAAAAGTGTTGTCGCAACATATGGATTCTAATAATCAGTAATAATTTATATTGACATTTAATTTTGCATTGAGTAAGAATCGGGGTTTTAAGTTTGGTATTATTTTGAATCAATCATCATCTAATATCTTGAACAATAAGTACTTTAGGAAAATATAGAATTTTTTGTATGAAGGTGAGTAATTTTATCTGTAATTACATTAATTGCAAAGCATGTTTTATCAAAGTTTGCATGATATGTCAGAAAAAGTAGCAAGAGAAAGAAAAAAATAGATTCGTTGAGACTATTATTACTTAAATATATCACATTTCAATGGGATTTTGGATTTCCATTACGAAAATAATATGCAAAATATTTTAAGTTTTACAGAATGCTGTCATTGAATTTATTTAATATGCTGCATACTTTGTATTCGATGTATACGGATTTCCAATGAAGGATAAAATTAGTGTGATTTGCCAATAAAAATGTTGTATAATGGAATAAAAATTTAGTGAGAATCTAAATTTTCCTTACGATGATATAATATAGTGGTATCAAGATATTTGAATTTTAAGTGCCGATGTAAAGAAAAAAATTACAATGTTTATCATATTTATTAGTTGGACTCTCATTATACAGTTTTGACTCTCGTTATATCACGAGACAAAGGAAAATCATGTCATAACGTGCTGTTTAAAGCTCATGGTATATCGGGAGGTTACTGTATAAGTGAATTATATGAATTCCTACGAACGAATATTTTACATCTTCGTTCGTCACGGCAAAACTATAACGAATATTTATTATTAACTTGAGATGTATGTATATGGGTGTTAACTTTTGTATATTTTAAAACTTATCGACAATCATTCTTTATTAAGATTGGTTAGAATAAAAATACAATTTGTATTGTACATATACACTGGTGTCCAAAAGTTAAGCATAATTGATAATTGTGTGAATAAAGAAGGACCTATAAATCAGAATGGCGGGAAACTTGATATGCGAGTGTAAAATGGTTATAAAATAAAGCAAATCAAAAGAACGATAATAATTAATTTTATTATCCAAAGTAGCAGTTTGAAAGGAAACTGAGCATAGCAAGGGTTCACACTTTAAAGAAAACATTAAATAAAATACTGATGCTGCAGTTTAATAAGGCGTATGGTCACGTCTGACAGCCAGGTACGCTGCACAGCGATTTATAATTAGCATATAGCCCCACCTATTCGACGGTAACTTCTATCTGGTGATGAATACAGCATTTTGGTCTATCTAATAATTATGGACTTGCTTTGTTTTATAGGTTTTTCTCATGAATAGGATTTCTTTTTCAGTCCCAGGATTTATAACTCTGAATACTATTGTTAGCAATTTTACTAATATTAGAATCTAGATAGTTTTCGGTTTTGTCACTCGTATAGTAGTGCTAAATACCGAGAAATTAAATAGTTTTACTCGTAATTGTGAGTCTTCAATATCTACCTCAAAACCAAATCCTATAACAGCCCTTATTGCAATATTAGTTTTTATTTTTTAATCTGTGACTCGAATTGAGCTGTGGATGACTCGATCCTTTTTACCACAATTTTCCTCGAAAATTTTTATTAATTTCGATTTCGAACGTATTTTTTTTATGTGGCCCTGGACGGAAGGTATGAAGTACGTCGGGAGCCTAGCTCCTTGTAGGATCACCCTAAAGGCTCGTTCCCGCCGAGGCGTTTAAGCGTGAAGCGTTGACCAATCACTAGCCTCACAACGTTCGCCTAAAACAGGTTTGAAATCCACCGCTTCGAGTTAACCAACTTTCAACTCGAAGCAAAACTTATCTAGGCATAATGCTATTTCTGATGTTTCGCTGTGAAGGGGTCGGAAAAATTTTTTGCCTGTCGCATGAATCTTCAACGTGAAGGCCATTCCGTTATGCCCACCTAACGTATAGCCGGCATCTCGTAATTTCCCTTCTACCCCCGCCAAGCCAAGCTAGGTTTAAGACTGGCTTTTGTGTTCTGATCTCCAAACAAACGTGTCTACCCATGATTAGTTTATTATTCTCCTGGAGTGTATAACGAGCTTTGGGTGGGAGATATGAAGAAGACCAGGATATCATAAATGCTTTGGCATCGTATATTTTGTGCCGGACTTCCTGGTCAGTCAACGAACCTACGTTCTGTTGGGCCATGAATTACATTTCTTTCCTTGCTCAGCAATTTGTGAGAACTGCCCAGTCGGGTTTATTGTTTAGACGCTTTGGCGGATACCATGCCGTAGCAGCAGCACAGTCCCAGACTGTCGAACTCGCATTGTGGAAGTTATGAGATGGGAGGTTGTAGTTTGTTAGTTCTTGATTCCTCCCTCTGCCCACTTTAAACAATAAAAAAGAATTATATGCGCCTTTTTCTTTGTATATATCGATATGTGAAAAAGATTATATATCAAAATTTGATCACGCTAGATCATCAAAAATTTTTTTTATCATGAAAAGGAACGAACAATCACTGAAAAATATTTCAGTTATACTCCTTCACAAAACTATCCTAGAAATGGTTAGAGAGGTATAAAACAGGAGATCAACCGATCAATGAACAAATACGTATAGAAGTCTTAGACATCAAACAAGAATAATATTAAACTTACAAAATTTGGAGATAATATAAGCATAACTTCCCATCGGAGTTTAAACAGTAGCAGAGGAGTTATTTCTAATGTAGACCTTCTCGAAGACATCAAAGGCGGCCAATTAGTTAGCGCTATGGCCTTTTGTACCACAAGCTTCAGGTTCGAATCCTGGCGGTGGCATGGATGTTTGTTAGTGGTTCGGAATTCACGTTAAATTGTAGGTCTCGGTCTATTTAGCCTAAAGTGCGCAAAAAATGAGCGTAGAGCAACAAACAAAACATCAAAGAAGCTCTTATGGTCCAAAATGTTATCCAAGGAAAGCGAATTACCATCAAAAGAAATAATGAAATTATACCCACGAAACATTGTTTTAATTTTTACTACAATGGAAATTCCAAAAAGAAAACTTAAAATGGCATATTTAAATGCGCCAGTACGGCCATATATTCCAAACCACATGATATGCTTTAAATGCCAAAAGTTTGCAGGGGAAACGATACACGTAGGTGTTCTACACTGATCATCGGACTGAGAAGTGCTCTGAAGAAACTCCATGCTGCACAAACTAATGGAAAACATCCATCGTTCTCCAAATTCTGCTCGAAAGGGAAGTTAGAGAAAATAATTCCGCCTATAAAAGTAAAATTAGGCATTTCTTTCGAAGAAGCTAGAAAAATTTCTAATGCCAGCACACCAAAATCTCAATTATTATATTCATCTGTCCTTTAAAAAAAAAAAAAAAAAAATTTAAATCAGTAGTAACTCAAACTGACTGAGGTCCGTCCTCAAATCAGTAATAATTATAGCTCGATACTAATTCTTAGCAAGAACAAATCTAACTTTAGAACTTAATATGCCTAGCATATCAAAAGATAACATTAAAAAAATGCAATACCTGGCCAAAAACTAAAAGATTTGGTAATAGAGAAGGATTATTCAGAAATGAAGGGGGAAAAAACCCACTAAAAACAAACGAAATACCAATCAAATAATGGAGATAGAAGATGACATACCCATAAGTGATTACGAAAATGGATCTAAACGAAAATCCATTAATTTTAAAAAAAACCTTAAATAATGGGTAGTAAAATTTTAAATTGAAACTGTAATGGTTACTTTGCTCACCGGGGGCCTGATGGCCGAGTGACTAGCGCTCGGTATCATAAGTTTCGGGTTCGAGTCCCGGCGGTGTCATGGATGTTTGTAGTGGTTCGGAATCCACTTTAAACTGTAGGTCCCGGTCTGTTTAGCCTAACGTGTGCACAAGATGACCGTAGGGCGACAAACCAAACTTTGCTCACCAAGATGATATTAATACTCTAATAAATTATTTTCAATCCGATTTATTTCGCGTTACAGGAAACGTATTTACTCTCCAATGACGCTATTCAAATCTAAAATTATTATTTATATCGCTCCGATAAAAAAATCTATCAGTGGAATTTGAGCTTCAGATGGTGTTGCTCTATTGGCTTTGAAAAGCATTCCATCTTCGCCTGTAGCCCTAAACACAAGAATTCTAAAGGTAGCCATTCAAATTAAATTCTCTCACAACAATTAGTTAATCTGCCTCCAAATGTTGATATTCCTTTAAAACATTCGAATGACTTGATTTTACAATTACTTTCACCATTCTTTTTATGGAAGACTTTAATGGACGCAATCTCATTTGGGGCAATGATACCTCTAACAAAAGATCACTGATAGAAAATTTTATCAATGACCATAATCGATGTCTGTTAAATGTCACTAGTCCGACACCCTTTCAGTTTTCATCACATAAATGCGCTTCATCTATATTGTCATTTTTAAGTTTTAAAATGTATGATGATTTACATAAGAGATCACTTTTCGCTTATTTTATCTATTGATCATCACAAATTGTGAACTTCCTTCTAAGCCTTGGAGATATATTGTGTTAAAAGCAATTTGGAATCTGTTTAGAAAAATTGCTGCTATAACACAGAAAGGGTATCATCCTGTAATATAGACATGGCTGTAGAAAATGTAACATAGGCAATTTTAAAAGCGGTAGAATCATAGATACTAACAATCATAGGAAAGTTCCCCGAATTGACTAAACCATGGTGGAATGAATTATGTAGCAAGTTACGTAAAGTACTTTAAAAAATCTTGAGACAAATTTAGAAGATATTCTACAAATGAAACTTTATTTCATTTAAACATGCAAGGGCTGTTTTCCGTAAAATTAGAAGACAGTCAAAACTATATAAACTTTATACAAGGAAAAGTATCTAGAAAAGTTATTTAGGATAAAATATCTTCATTAATTAATATATCTTCATCAATATTTTCATTAATTAAAAATGACCATACCATAATCGATGCGAAGGCAATAGCAAATGCCTTAGGGGCATCTTTTGCTGATGTTTCTCTCGAAAACTCGTATTTTCCCATGTTCATTCAACATAAGAGCTGAGGAAAACGAACTGCTTGATTCTAGTGCAACATCTGTTTTTAGCTACAACGAGGATTTTCATGTTAAAAAATGCTCGTAAACAATCTAATTCGTCGACTCCTGGAGCTGATGAAATTCATTACGATATGCTGAAAAACCTCAATGATAAGTCATTAATGTGTATATTAAACCTGTTTAATAGCATTGGGATATGTCTTTCCCATCTCATGGAGGAAGCGATTCCCAAACCTGGGCAAACGCCCATAAATCATAATTGCTCTGACTAGCTGTCCATGTAAGGTGATAGTATGGATGATAAATACAAGATTATATATTAATCGTGAAAATGAAAAACACTTATCGCAGTTTCAAAGTGGATTCCGTTATGGAGGCTGCACCATAGATAATGTATTAATAATTGAAACAAACATCAGAGAGGTCTTTATTCGGAATAGGCATGTAACACCATCTTTTTCGACATGGCGAAGCCTACGACAGGACCTGGCGTTATGAAATTTTACTACCCCTTTATATTAGATTTAAGAGGAACTCTACCCATCTTTATCAAAAATTTCTTATAGACAGGCAATAATGTGCCTTTTGACGACTTTTACCAAGAAGGTGTACTACAGAGTAGAATTTTGAGCATGACACTCGTCATAATAAAAATTAATGACATTATAAATCAATTACCACCTACAATGCATGGAACTCTCTGTATATACACAGTCCAGTCACATTAATGTGATTGGACTGTGTATATACGTACATGATTTCCAAATTTTTTGCAGCAGTTGCGACTTAAAGTTCAATGAACAGCAGTTGCAACTAGCAGTACAGAACGTTACAGACGAATGAAATGCATTTTTCAAATGTTTTGCAATTTCACCTCAAAAATCTATCTGTGTATATTTTAAAAGACGTGGGCTCTTTCTAGACCCAAATATTTTATAAAATGGAAACTCACTACCAGTGACATCAACTTAAAGTTTTATGCTTATTATTTGACTCTAGGCTTACTTTCAAAGAACATATTAACCGTCTGAAACGAAAATGCGTGAGAGCGCTGAATATCTTAAAATTTTTATCAGGCACCACATGGGGAGCAGAATCGGAACAAATTTTAAAAATATATAAAGCCACTGTTCAATCTAAGTTTAACTACGTGTGCGCTGTTTACTGATCCACCTCCAAATCTACGATACAAAGTGGCACATTTCATCACAAAGGTCTGTCACAAAGGTTTAGATCTGAGGCGTAAACAACTAAGACTACGATATTTCTGCAAAATCATATCCATCCTCCGTATCCCTCAATAATTTGTCCCAAATTTAAAAACCATTAAAACCATCGTTCATTCCCTCATTTGGTTTGAGAATGAGGTAAGTACTTGGATATTTGAATGTGGATAATTTGGATATATAAGAATTCACGGGGTTGTTCCATCCTTGTGGAGAGGCAAACATTCATGTTTTAAAAGATTTTATTGATTGGAATAAATCTACAAGTAATATCGTATTTAGATTTTTTTTTCTTACAACATAGAAAAAAGTATGAGTCCACTTGACTATTTTCACGGATGACTCAATGAGCTGTGGTTGTTTTTAAGGACACAATTTTCTCAATAAAACTCAACCAACATTACTCTGTTTTTACAGCAGAGAGTTAAGCCATCCTTTTAGCTCTAAACAAAGTGAATTCCTCTTTTAATATGCATTTTATATTATATTCCCATCCAGGAAGTTGCATAAACGCCCTGTTAAATTTTAATTTAAAAAAGGCCTCCCAATAATACTGGAGATTATTAAAAGCCACCTTCAATTAATAGACAAAGGTTATGATATAAAGTTCTGTTGGACTCCAGGACATGAGGTATCCCTGGTAATGAAAAAGCAGAAAAAAATTCATCTGTACAAGTTCATTTTGAAGTACCATTTGACGACGCAAATAAATATATGAAGACTGCAATCGCCTCTTGGCAGAAATCCTGGCCCCAGGGAATGGATAATAAACTCTATTTCATAAAACCGGCCATCACAGGTTTTCCAGAATGAAATCTTGTAAATTTGACAGTTAAAAATCTACTAAGACACCGAATCGGATGTGCTTATTTAACCCATAGACATCTCATTCACGGAGAACTGCCTCTTCGCTGCTCAAAATGCAATAATATTTTATCTATTGAGCACATTGTATCAGAATGTATTTATTTTAAAGGACTGAGAAAGTTTAGATTTAATTCTACTAATTCTTTATTAATTGACATGCTGAAAGGTAATTACCATGAGAATATATTTTTCGAAGACATTAACGTGCTGCAACTATTTAAAATATGAGGTAGGAATTTTATAAAATTTAAGGACTTATATCTGGCCCGGCATGGCCGAATTCGGCCCTTGCGCCATAAAAGTTCACCAATCTTTTATGTGGTGGTATGGTTTTCTCTATGAAATTACTGTGGTTAAAGGTGCACTCATTTAAACAATCGAAATTATTTTTTTTAAATATGGTTTTTTATATATAAGCGCATCATATTCCTGTTTTATATTTTTTATTGATGCCTTTTTAATTGGAAATGGTAAACGATAATAAATTCATTAGCTGGACGTTATACTCAATAATTGATAATGTATGCTACAGAATTTTGACATAATTCTTGACGAAATTCATCCCCAATACAAGAGTTTTATACAATTATTATTTTTTTTGGAAGTTAAGATACGGTAAATGATATTTTTAATTATGATAGAAATAATAGAGTTCTGGTGCGTACCATTAATTTCAAACAGTCCCACACATAAATAATGTACATATGAAGTCAATGAAAACCTCCTGCCTGTTTTTCATGGCTATTCCGCAGTAATTTAATGCACAAATTTAATTTAATTTAATTTAATTAATGTCACATTTTATGCGTCTTACTATGTGAAGTATATATACATCATAAGGAAATATAACTAAGAAAAAGAAAATACAAAATAATTTTCAAAAATTTAATAATAAAAATAAACACAATATAAAATCCGTATAACAAAATATTAGCTACATAAGTAACCAAACATTCAATGATAAGTTCTAAAATAATAATAAAGTATTTCAATTTTCAGTGGGGATTGTACTTACTTCAACGAAGGGCCGCATTTACTCAACGTTGCAATAGGCCATAAGCTACTAGTTAATCGCTAGAGTCCAAATGTACTTTGATGCCACAGGCGTATCAACTGGTTTTCAGTGTTTAAAGACACGTTAGGATTGAACACCAACTTTGGCTGGAGCAATGGAACTAAAATGATATATGCAATCGCCACGTCAGCAGCAACCATTATATGAGACCAAGTTTGCACATGAAGGTTTCCAGGAGTTGATGGGAATCTCTTAGCTGTCGGAATGACTCGACGCTGTCCGGGCTGATGGATCTACCTCGTGCAACGACCAAATATACTTAAGACGAACAACTCCATAGACATAGTAATATGCGGAGATGCATCACCTCGTAAAAATATTGCAATGTCTATAAGATTTAGTTCAGCATACGAGGTACATCATCGTAACATTTTCATATTTCTCTTACGAAATGCGTTTTACTTTTTCTTATTTCCCATGGCACTTCAATCAACATCTGTCTACCATTGTAACCTCGATCGACCAAACTCCCTATTTTTCTGAAACGTCGCAGGGGTTTTTCTATACTTGTCACAATCTTTGAATCTATTTCTGAATAAGAAACTATCGTAGACGTCCGATTCCCCATTCAGGGAGAATATTTTCGCCAGAAATGCTTTATCAATCAAACTTGCAAGAACTTCTCTTAAAATTCTAAAGAGAAATATGGGATTAAATAAAAGTCCAACACTAAGACATGGTTGAAAAAAGTTTAAAGTAATAGAATACGAATCTGTTTCGAAGTGAGAAAAAGGCATCAAGGGAAAACGGTGCATTCAGGAAAACTAAATAAAAATCAGACAATTAATAAAGTGTTAAAACTTTGTGCGCCGGGCGTATGAGGACTGGGTATCCACTGGCAATTTATTTTAACAGATGCTGAGCATAGATATGCTGTCGAATTTTTCTTTATTTAACATTTTTGTGACGGGGAAGTAGACTATTTGTAATTTATGAGATATTTTTATGCAATAAAACTTTTATAATTTATTAATAATATATTCTACAAGACATAATTTGACTGTTAAAATATTATGCAGTTTCTGATCAATAGTGCAAATACTATTTAACTAAAGATTAGATGAAATTTTATCAGAAAAATGTAAAATTTACATTGTTATTTATATGACATCATAACACATTCCACAAAACGGTTTGTTTTAGTTTGGACGGAAAATGCAATGCATGTTTGTCAGTTTTTGAAGACCGTTCTGAATGGTGTCAATATTTAATCGCACATTAAAAAATTTACAACATTTCGAAAGACTAGGCTTGCTCATAAGTGAAGATAAGGGGGGGATTTGTTTATCGAGTTTAAACTGCAACTTCAAGGAACAGACGAACATTCGGGAGATTATTTCAGATGTGGACGTAGCTTTTTGCCTTATTAAATCGACGAGACCCATAATATAAACCCGCTCTATCATTTAGTAAATTAAATAGTTCTGATATTGTAATAAAAAAATGAAAATTCTCACTTGTAGTTATATAAGTTCGTGATTATTAGAATAAATAATTCCTGATTATTCAAATAATTTTTTATTTCAATAGGTCCCCTTTCTTTGGTGCCTTAATATCTGATTAGGACCATGAAAAAAATTGCTAGTTGGCAGTAATATATTGGTCTGTACGTTGTCAATTTAAAACAATAAACTGCTAATTGCAATGGAAAAATAAATTTTGGAAACAAATTATTGTTAAACAAATCAATTCTCGTCGCTTAAAATTAGCGCATGCTTGTTTTCAATTGAGCAAAACTATTGCTAGACATCCTTATTACCTAAAGAGCGAAAGTGTCGTCATGATAAATGCTGCATGACATTTAGAGGGCGGAGTTATATCGACAACATCCGCATTGATATCGGAAAAAATAAATAAATAAACACAGTTGGCGATAATATTCCTGAGTAATTCTTAATTTTGATGAAAGACAAATATTTTCGGGAGTAATTTATTGTCTATTAAGATAATTGCGATTTATTATCAATAGATCACTTTTTAGGGTTACAATGCACCAAAGGTGGGTTGTTCCTGTTGCGTGCTATAAACTGAAAGCACATGTTAAGCGTAACTTAGCATTATCGAAATCACATGGTCGTTAATTAAACAAAGTACGAAGAGGAGGCAAAATTAATTCCGCATTTCAGTAAGAATGTTGTTTAATATTAAAAAAGAAAGTTAAATCTGAAGTACATGGAAAATATGTTATTTATATTTTTTAACTATAGTATTTTAATGCATACTAGAATTTTTTTTTATTTTTATTATTATTTTATGAAATATAAAGTTAAATAATTTTGTAAGATCTTCCTTATTTTGTTTTAGCCTACCTCTAGTTAACCTAGGTACCGTTTATATCATATATTATATTGTGTGAATAATAAAGATGTGGGGTAAAGGGGGTATTCTGATTAATTAAATTAGATAGTTCGCGATTTATTTACTAGAAAGCATTTTCCTTTAATTTATTTATTTAGCAAAAATTTTCATATTTTATGATCCTGTAAGTTTTAAAAATAATTAAGAACATAAAAATACTGGAATGCAAATTTAAAAGTGTATTAGACAACAACAAAAAGTCATCTAATTATATTAGCTTCTGTAACTATAAAATGTAAACTGATGTGTGCAATATTTTTTTTTTTTTGCTAAAGTATTTGTAAATTTTTAAAATTTTTAAATAAATGTATGTTTTTAGTTCACAGCACTTCTAGTTAAATTTTTAAAAAAATTTTGAATGGACTAATATTGAATTAACAAATAAGTATTTGTGAAAGTCCTTTAATAATATTAAAAAAAATACTTGAATAGATTTCTTATTCTCAATTCACTTTTTAAAATTATAGTAGGGAGTTTTCAGTTACATATTGATTAAGAGGTGTATTAATTATAATTGTACTTAACTTGATTTGACTTGAGTAGGTGTTTTGACATGTAATTGTATAGTATATCTTATTGATTGGACAAACACAAGTTAATTTTTTATATTGAATATTTAAATGTAAAATTTTATTGTAAAATTCTCCAAAAAAAATTTTTATTTAAAAAAAGGCATATTAGTATTAATTTATTTTAAATTTTAATTTGAAAATGTAAAATCTAAATCTTTTCTTTAAGTCATCCAATACTGCATTCTTAATTTATTTATTTTGCACTAAAAACTTTTTCTTATCGATATAATTAATATTTTAGGGTCTCTGTCGCTTTCTCTCTAAGTGTTAGACTAAAAAGCAATTGACATTTTTATTTATTATGTTTATGCGGATTAAATTCTTTTTGTAATAATAATACTTTTGCTATGATTAAATAAATTCCTTTTGAAAAATCATTCATAAAAATATTAAATTCATTAAAATCATGAATTCTTTTAAAAATCATTTTAAATATTAAAAATATTAAATACTTGATTAATATTATATATTTCTCAATTTGCAAAACAATTTTCTTTTTATAATTGTAATCATAGCCAGAAATATTATTCTAAGAAATAAATGCTTAAATTAAAATGATATAGTAAAAACTGAATATTGATATCAAATATATCATATAAAATATCAAATAAATTTTCTTTAAAAAGTATTTACATTATAAAATAGCAATCCATCATTGCACCTTGATTTTTCTACCATTTTGAAATGTGCATTTAGTATCATTCTTTAACCATATCACAACATGAATAAAAAAATGTTAGAAAGTAAGTTTCAATATTACAAAAATAAAGCAAAAAATTCTTAAATATATGTGTTTTTAATGAAATAGAGAAAGTTATTCAAGTAGAATTGACATATTTTAATTTCATATATCTTGGTAATCATTTCAAATGTCTTAAAACGGTTCCAAGCTAAGTATCTTGAATAAATTTTACTTCTTTGAAATTGAAATTTATGTATGATTTTTGGCTTCAGTATTTTATTTTTTTACAATCGTGTTTATTAATTTTACATGAGAGCCAAGATAAACGTTGATGTCTTGATTTATAAAGAATTTATTGATTTGAACTTGAATTTTATCATGTTATGTGGTAATAATATAAATAGTTTTCAATTTGATAGAGCAGATTGTTGATTGCAGATTGACTAAAGAATTGCTTTGTTACTGGATCGATATCACATTTTTAAGTTGTGGTATTTGCCTTCTTATATCTTCATTAAATTCACTAACAACTAACAAGTAATGGAATAAAAATCAATTTACAAAATATTTAAATAGTAAGGAAAAAATAATTTAAAATTAATGGATTATAATGGATAAAAATAATTATATGATAATTTAAAAAAAAGATTTTTAAACAAATGATGGAAATATTTTGCATATTATGTTGCTCTTGGATTAACTACTATTTTTAATTTCGGAAATAAAATGTAAAAAAAAAGTTTTTATTTGATAATATTTGCCGTCTTTATTATAGTGACTATAAATCATCTATTAAAATAGACATAAATTTTAACTATATTGATGTTATTCAGCAATCTGGAAGACATTTTTATAAACAATTGTTATTTATTAAATATATTTCTTGCTTTTAATGTAAGCAAGTTCTTTTTGGTTTTTAGAATATTTATAAATTATTCATAATTGAAGCTATAAAAATTTAGTTCCCAATTATATTTTTTAATGAATTTAAAACATAGAAACATGTAATTAATTTATATGTATTCTAAAACAAGTATGTTTTTTTAACAGTAAAGTGCTTTTCTGTAAAACTAAGTTCTTATTTAAATTTTTGCTGTAGGAGAAGTGAATACGAACCATTATTAACTGAAATGCTTACCTTGTACATTGAAAGCAGTTTAGCAAGTCCTTTATCAGGAAATATTGCAGTGGAAGTAAATCCTAGATCGACTGTCGGGGACATAATCAATAATTTTCTACATGCTTTACAAGGCGATGCTTCTGTGTCTGGATTAGCTGTGTATGATAAGCACTTCAATAAACTTGACAGAAATGCTTCAGTTGAATCACAAGGAATACAAGAAGGAACAAAATTATATATAGGCTGTGACAGTAAGTTGAATCGATGTATTAAAATTAAAAAATCATTAATATTTAAGTTGATTTTATGTATATTAAGTAATTAAATTTTTGACTAAAAGATTGTTAATTTTTTTTATGAGTACACCTTGCTGCAGGAAAAATCAAATGAACTTTTTATTCAAACCATTAGTAAAATGCTTCACTCTTTTTTTGTATTATTTGAAAATATTATCCAACCATAATTTTCTTCTACACGATAGCTGAAGTTATTTCATCATTGGGTTTCTGTTTGGCTGTATTGTGAAATGTACAGGAAGAAGACAAAAAAGAACCCAGGATTTTGCAGAAATGTTAATTGTTAATCTCTTTTATAAATGATATCACCAATAATTATATATCATTCATTCACAAATATTAATGTTTCAAAAATGATATACTTTTTTTAGTAATGTTTAAAAATCACTTGAATTAAACATATTATGGTATATTTGTTATATGTACTAAAAGAAATTGTCATTAAAACAAGGCATTAGATAAATTCTACATAAAAATATGTGTAATAAAATATATTTTACAAGGTTATAAGTAATTAGTTACTATTTGATTTTCTTTTACTATTAAAAATATATCAATATTTATAAGTAGGTAAGTGTAATTACATAATGTTAATAGCATATTTTATTTAAAAAAAATAATCTAATTGTTAAAGTGTACATTCTACTCCTTTGTAGAGAGATGAAATTGTAATAAATTATTTGAAATTATAAATAATTAAATTTGCAGTTTTATTAATTCTTGCTCTAATTTTAATTTGTCCTGTAAACAAATTTGGCTTTCAGCCAATATAATTAATTCCATGTACATTCATAACAGTACAAAATCGCTATCTAGTGTCTAATTAAATATGTGTCATTAGAATACATTCGTTTAGTTCATCAATTACATTTTGCAAAACTTTGTTGGAAAGACTATATAGAATTGAAGAATCATAATGATTTAAATTGTGCCTGTTTTATGGTTGTAATTCAAAGGGAATATACCAGTTATGTCAAGAATCTTTAGCGACAGGTTTTCATCATTTTTGCTAGAGTGAGGTTTTATATTATCTTACAGTATATCGATATATAGGAAGATTTTGATTTAATTGCTTGAATTATACTCGGAAAATACTGTTTTATTTTCTGCTCCCCTAAAGAACACATTATTTTTTATTGTTACTAAAATTCCTTTAGCTGTATTGTTTTAGTTGTATTCCTCACTGTATTGTTTTTAAGCCATGGGCCAAATTCCACCACAGTTCTAACAATGTTCTCTAAACTCAGCTGCAATTTTATTAAAATAGTATTTTAGCTTTTGATCTTTCCTCATAATTAACTAATAATGAGTACATAGCAATTTTTGCAATATACTATTGTACTCATTATTAGTTAATTTGATAGATGTTATTTGTATTGTTACACTATTTTCTGCCAAACTCTTCCATTTCATAAAAATAATGGGTTTTATTTTATTTTACACAAACTATAATAATTTACTTACTAAAAATTTTTACTTGCAAAATTTAATCTTGCTTTGTTTACTAGCTGTGATCAGGTACTTAAGAATCACAGTGAATTATAAACTAGTTATGTAATTTCTAAATAGTTTTTTACTTTTTCGATCTTCAATGTGTGAAAATTATGTTAAAATGCATACCAGTGTTACATTTACAATTATATTAAAATGTATACCATTTTTTTAGAGAAAGTACATAATTAAAATTTTTAACAAATTCTGATAAGATTTACAGTTTCTGCTACTGAAACACTCAAATCATATTGTTATTGCAATCATGCATTCACAATGTCTTTTTCTTACTATCACAAATTCACTCACTTAATTTATATTGAATCCTTAATTTTTTGACTGATTATATATATTTCTTGAAGGGTGTTAAAAAATTTAAAAAACTTTGAAAGTCTTTTTCTCAAATATAGTATATGTAATTAAAAAATACAATACATTTAAGATATATTTGGTTAATTTTAAATAACATATTAAAATATTTGCTAGTAAATTGATTTGTGTTTTTTTTTCATACTTGAACATTTTTTATTAGATGAATATTTAAATTTATATAATTAGGATTCATATTAAAATAAAAATACTGCTGATTCATATTAAACTTTATCTGTCAAATTATGTAATTACAAAAAATTAGAATAAGATATACCCAAATTAATAGAATTATGCCACCAATGATCATTCATTATTTTCTTGGGTATAAGTAATTAACTTACTCTTTACAGTCTTATTTAAAAGCAATTTATCGTTATATTGTTTAAAATATGGTTCATAAAATTACAGATGAAAATGTTTATGCTCAAAAATGTCTGTTTCGTTATCTTTTGCACATTTAATATTTTTGAGACATTGAATTTTTTTAATTTTCCATCTTATAAATTGCTATTAAAAACGAAAGTAGAATTAAATTTTATACTAGTTTAATGTTAAGTTTAGAACAGTTTTTGTGCTTCTGGAATAAACTATGTTAGTTCTTTTTATATAGGTTCTTAGACATTTTTATTTATAACAAATATACAATTTTTCTTGTTAGAATCCCGTTTGTTTCGACCAGTTCATACTGTTGTAGTTAGCACTGCAACAATAATAATTGCTGTTATCCTATTTATTGTTGCTACTGTTTTGTTTGGAGCAACTGGAGGCTCAGTACCATATGATGTAAGTTATAAATTCTTTATATTATAAAATTTCTTCATAAGAAGAATGTTATCATTATGAACTTTCTTCTGTTAGAAGTATGGCTTACAAGGAGAGGTTACAAACTTTTCGTCACCAATTTGATTAAAATTTATATTAGGGGTAGATCATAACTTTTAAGTAGCCAAAATAGTAGAACACTCTTCTCAATTTTCTAGAAAATCGAGTTTGAAAAAATTAAACGCTTTTATATTGTTGAAGCACTATTATGGCCAGAACTTTCATGGTGGTTACAAAGCATAAGCTAGTGCTGCAAAGATTGTGACTTCTAACTTGCATAGTGTTTTGTTTCTTTTTTTATTTTCCATTTTTATTTCTAATGATACTCATAAGGAATATGGTAAAATTACATAAAATTATATTTTCTACTAGAAACATAATTTTATGTATTTTTGCCATTATATATATTTTTATTTTAACCGCATGAAAAGTCATGTTAAACATTAACTTTTTACTATTGCCTAATTTTGTTTTTTCTTATGCAAGTGTTTCTGGAGAAATATTCACGAATAGCTATTAAAATAAAGCACTTAATCACATTCTACAAGAAAAAAAAATTTATTTTGAACATTCTATCTGAACAGGAAACTCAGTTGGAATTCTTTTTAGAATGATTTACTCATGAGGAGTTGTGGCCAAAAAAAAAAATTTAAGAAACATAAAAATATTGAATAAGAAAATTGATGACCCTGCATCTTCAGTGAAAAAAATTTAAATACAGTGATCAATTTTCATAAATGTGAATAAAACATTTTTCACATTCAATGTACTCCAAAATACCTATTAATACATAAATGTGACATTATTGACTGTTATCGTCAAACATATTGATTCTCCTGTTTTTACTATGGATATCGCCTGAATTTTTGCAATACTATTTCTGCTTATAATATTTCAGAATCTAATAATTAATTATGTTGTATGACATTGATCAAAAGCTGACATATTAAATATATTTCTTTTCTTGCAATCTTAAAAATAAATTTTCATATTTCTTGTACTTAATTGTTATATCAGGCCCATGTCTTTTAAAAAAAGGCATGCATGTGAAAAATTGACATTTGGCAACAATGAAAAGATAATATTTCAAAAGAAAAGTACATTTTCCCCACAAATCAATATATATATATTTGTATGTGTGTGTTTATAATAGAAAATACTTATTAATTTTGCTGTATTACCTATGAGTGTAACATAAGAAATTAAAATAGGAACAAAAAAAGTAAAGAAAATCCCATGTAAGTTGAAACTTGCAACATTCAGACTATTAGCTCAAAACGTTAACCACTACATTATAAAATCGCTTTGCAGTGTGTTAAAGCACTTAAAATTTTCATTTAATTTTCTTGAAAATTATTAAGTGGGTCTTACTACTTTGGCTAGTTATTATCTTAGTCATGATTTAACAGTAGTATAAATAAAAAGGAACTTGATGATGGACACTTCGTGATCTCTTTGTTAGTACTACAGAAAAAAAAAGCAAATATTTTAATTTTCACTATTACATGTAATGCATTATTTCAACCGGTTCTTTGAAATAGATCTTATTTTCATTTATTGTTCTAATTTTGATCTACAATAAAAATAATTTTTTCATTGTAGATCAAAGATAAACTTTTTTTAATTAAAATTAGTAATAATTTATTAAAAATGTAATACATTATATGCAAATATAATGCTTTATATAATTATTATTTAGCATGAAATATTATGTATGTAAATTGTTCTGAAATACTAACATGTACATGGTTTTCCAAATATTTCTCAAAAGTGTTTCTTTTTTAAAAATTTCATGGTTTATGGGCTGTTTTACAAGTGTTTTTATATTATCTATTTAATTGTTATTATTTTCATGATTAAACTGTTTTCATGTAGCTATATTTTTTTTTTTGGAGTGCAAATTCCAAGTCACCAATTAATTAGAAAGTACAAGACTATGTTATATGAGCTATAATGTTTATAACTGTAGCTTTCAATCATATTAAAACTGCTTGTTCTTTATTAAATTCTTATATAAAGTACTATAGAAATTTACTGTGACTAAATCAAATTGTTGTTTGTCAGAGTAGAATAGATTGAGATTTAATTTCTTTTGCTTATGTTGTTTCTTTGTGTGTTGTTAATTTTGGGTTTAGTCTACACAACTAGATAAAAATTATGATAATATTTTTAATATAACAAATTTTTTTTTTTAAATCAACAGTTAAGTATAGGACAAAAAAAAAAAAAAAAAAAAAAAAAAAAAAAAAGCCAAAAAGCAGCTTCCTAGCAGCTGCATAGTAACAACTTTAAAAATAAAATATCTGATATGCCAACTATGCATTTTTATTACAGTAAGGTTACATTCTATTTGATGACAAACAACTGCTTGGAGTTTTTTTTAGACTTTAGAGATATTTTAAGAAATTTTTTTAACATGAACACTGCTCTTTTGTTAGTATTCCTTTTAAGTTTAGTAGGTTGTTTAAATAATGATTATTTATTTGATTTAGACATTTAAAAAAATTATCTTTCAGGAGTTGGAGATAAAAGCTTTTATATTGATGATTTTAATTCTTTATTTTTTAATGTTTTAATGCATATGCTTGATAATAAAGTTTTTTAAAGAATTTCATTATCCTTGCAGTATGGAATTGTCATTGATGCAGGATCTACTCATACTGAAATATTTCTCTATTATTGGTCTGGTAATAAAGATAAGGGTACTGGTGTAGTAAATCAAAAAGAATCTTGTGAATATGAAGGTAATAAAAATATGCTTTAAGTTAACATTAATATTACAGTTTTATTGTTAATTTATTCTTCAATTTGGGTATTTTCTTATTCTATTGTGTTTAAAAATTTTTACTTAATAAAATGTGTGATTATACGATAGCTCTTACTCTCACTTTCTTTTCAAATTTTCACAAAATATTTTAGGATTTTGTTTATAGACCACTGCATACAATCTGTGGCC
Source organism: Caerostris darwini (assembly GCA_021605075.1). Lineage (NCBI taxonomy): Eukaryota > Metazoa > Arthropoda > Arachnida > Araneae > Araneidae > Caerostris > Caerostris darwini. Next base: position 12,153 of record BPLQ01011053.1, on the reverse strand, counting down.
TTTTTTTCAAAATCAATTCTATAAATTGTTCTCTAAAAATGCTTTTTGCCAACAGAATTTGTTAAAATTTTGTGCAAGACAAAAATAAACCGCCTTCTAAACATAAGAAAGAATCTAACAGTTGTGGACAATGAAAGAAAGCTGTGCTTTTATAAAATTAGATAAAATGTGATTCATTTCTCATACATTGGTGTGTGTTAGTGATGAAAAAACCCGGAAATGAAGTTATAGATAAGAATTTAAAATGCTTTACAGAAAATCAAATTAATAATTACTTCACAGCAATACTTATATAAATTTTCATCTTTCTAACAAGCATGAAGATTTCAAACATTAGAAAAATGTTCTTTTTTATTTTAACTATAGTTCTTAAATGCATGTATTTTTTTCTGTTTTTCATTATATTAAATTTATAACAATTTTTTTATATATATAATTAGGGCTTCAAAAATTCTTTTTAAAACTAAAGATCTTGCTTAGTTATAAAAACAGCCTTTAATTAGTATATGGTGTATTAAAGAACAGTCAGGAATCACTCATGAATTATATGCCTTTGCGGATTATGCAAGATCTTTTATTTTTTAGGACGAAAATTACTCCTGTGGTGTGTATGCGTTCAGTTTTTGTAATTCCTCTTTTTGCTCTTAAACATGTTTTATTTTTCTTTTAAAAAATTAGAAAGAACTCTTCATTTTTGCAAATTACCTTCAGTATTAATAACTTTTGAAAGAACAGTGCTGTAAACATTAGCAGTTGTTTAAAATAAAACTTGGTCCTTTATCTTCTTGGTTCTTTTTGTTACAATTGATATATATATATATATATATATATATATATATATATATATATATATATATATAATATATATAAAGGGGCTTAAATGATAATGACAGAGTTTTATGTATCTCATTTATATTTTATCATGGTAGGGAGTTTTTGTACCATATTTTTTCTTTTTCTCAAATTTTAGTTGGTATTGCCAGTGGAATTGATCCAGAAAATATTTTACGATGTGTAAATAATGTCACCAGCTTAGTTCCAAAAGAAGTAACTTCACCAAAACTTTATTTGGGAGCTACAGGAGGAATGAGATTACTAAAGTAAAAGATATTCATTCATTTGGTTTAATCTTATATGTACATTGCGATTTTTAATATATGTCATTAAATTTTGAATCTCTAAAGGAATTATATTCTGTTTTGTCAAACAAATATGGAAATTTATCTGAGCACTTGATTGATTTAATAAAGTGTTCTAAAAGAAAGGTTGAAAAAGAAAATTACTGAATATTATTAAATTATTTTTACTATATTGAAAATATTCATCTTTATGATGTTTAATAAAACATTTCTGAATTTCTTTTGATTCTTAAAATTTAAAATTGATTATGCAGAGAACTTGGGAAAATAAAAGCATATATGTAAAATGTAAAAGAAAAATCTAGAAAATTAGTGAAGAGAACGTTTATACCCATTACTCAATGTATTATCATTTTCACATTAATATGCAAATTTGAAACCACTTCAGTCTTATCAACATTAATCTCTCATTTGATTTCTACTCAAAATTGAAAATTAAACAAAAATATTTTGTAATTTAGAAAATAGAAATACTTTATAAAATATATATTTAATAAAATTTTGAAATCTGGAGTAAACACTGAAAAATGATAAATTTGATTCTCTGTATATATTTTTGTGTTCTTTAAAAGTGTATCTAATGTGCCTGAAAAAAAGTGAAATTTGAAAACTTAAATCAGTGTTTTTTAAAATAATAAAAAATATTAAAATATTAATTTAAAATATTTATAATAATTTGTTTTTTTAAATCAGTGTGGCAAATATTTTAAAAGTGAAGTATGACATATTTCTTACAGCTAAAAATTAATTTACTTTAAATGAATGAGGAAAAGTTACAAAAAATGTTAGCAAATTTTTTGATAACCTTCTCTTATCACAAATTCAAAATTATTAAGTTCTCTCATTATAAACAAATCTCAAATCATGCATGATCTTGAGCCTTTTCTTAACATATATATGCAAGATTAAATAACTATTATGAAGCTATAAGTCAAAACTAAATATTTTTTAATAATCAGTCTTTAAAGAAATTTCTTGTAATATATTATGTTTCGATATACAGGCCATTTATTTCGATAATGACCTATGACTTTTAAATATTTCAATATTTTTGCATTTTAGAAATTAAATATTTGTCACTTAGTATTATATTTCAATACACATATTAGGTAAATTGCAATTGATAATTTTTTTTATCAAAATTACTATATTTATTAACGAAAAATAATTGGTGTGGGGCGAGAATTTTCCCTTGTTAAAGGGTAGGGGCGGGTGCGAGGGAACGAGCTTGAGAAACACTGCCTTAGAACATTTGCTCTTATTTGTTCTCTATTTAATCTTAATAAGTTCAGATATTTCTTAGAAGTAGTTTCATGTAAAATAGGAAATTATTTGACTTTAAACAGCGTTTTTGAGATTTTCCTTGCTTGACATTTAAATGTCTTGTATGTGTTCTAATAAGTTTTCTGTTGTGTGTTATATCTATCGTTTTTATTACATAAATATTCTTTTGGTAACCAAAATTTCTTCATATTTTCAGTATATCTCATCCAAAAGAGGCTAATCTTATTTTAATGACTTTAAAATATGCTTTAAGCACTAAACCAGTTCAAGTACAAACTGTAGATATTATTCAAGGTGAAGATGAAGCTTTATTTTCATGGATATCTACTAACTTTCTTAATAAAACTTTGAAGGAAAGTCAGGTATGTATTAATTTGTGTGTATTGGATTCATATATTTTTAAAAGTTTCATATTTAATGGAGAATTTTAATATTAAAGCTAGATCCAAGCATTTCTTATATAATAATTATTTTCAAGTCTATTTTTATATTATGACACATTTTGCATACACAGTCTATTTTTATATTTTAGATACAGTTATATTATTTTTATTACTTGGCGTTTAAAGAATATATATATTTTAAAATTAATTTTTAAAAATCTAATATTTCATTAAAAATTTAGTTAATTAGAATTAAAATACTTTTGTCTGAATTTTGAGAATGGTAAAAGTATTTAATGAAAAAATCTAATTAAAAAAAATCCTGATATGATGGGTTTTCATTTTGTAACCCTTTTTTTATAATGCTGGAAAGTTATTAAACTCTTTTGATATTCTATTTAACTATTGTTTAATGTATTAATCCTTCATATTAGATGCAAAATACACATCAATAATTTTTTTTAATTTATTGTTGATTTTAAGCTTTCAAGAAATTGAATTATTATTATGTAATGAAACATGGCATTTATAATTTTTTAAATATTTTATTAAATTCAACTAAATAAAAAATAAATTTTATGACAATTGTAAGGCTTTGATTAGTAATTTTCATAACAATATTTGTTAATTTTTAATGTTATTTTCATAGCTCCCTCCCTCCCCTATAGAGAACCCTTTAATAATTTTTGTAATTATATTAGAATTTCAGAAAAGTTGCATCTCTGTTAAAAGGAACTAATTTATAGTCAAAGTAGTTGATTAGAAATAATTAAGAAAGCAACTACTCTAATTAACTGCTCTAAAATTTGTATTATGTGACACTCTTTATTAACAAAATAATATGAATATAATAAGGTTGATATATATGTATATATATAATAGTATTTAAATAATATTAAAAGAATAAAAATGCTAAATAATTAATTTTTTAATGTATTCCATTAAAAAAAAGTTTTAAAAAAATCATTTGCCAAAATTCTCATCAATTTTTATTAAATGGCAGTATTGCACAAAGAAAACATCACATTGTTATGAACCAGTCACTATGCAACATATATTTGAAAAACCAAGGTTTAATAGAGCTGCTTTAAATCAAAGCTTACTAAATCTTATGTATATTGACATAATTAGAAACCAATAATCATTATCATTGTATGTTTTTATGTATGTCATTAGCTTTGAAAATTTAAAACTTTTGCAAAAAATATCTTAAATTTATAGTTTGGTCTCACAATATATTTCAACTATTTACTCTTTCATTCAAACAAATGAGGATGATTCCACGATTATATATTTACTCTAAATGGTATAATTGCAATGAAAGAATAAAAAATAGGTTAAATTAAAAAAAAAAGTAGTTGTAATTATTTTGATCGATTACTAATGTTTTTTAACAAAATTATGTAAATATTTCTGTTTTTCTTAGTAGAAATTCAAGATTTAATGAATGGATAAAAACAATTGTAAATTGGTATACTTATCCTGTATTAAAGATGTGTTGCAATTCTGAATTTAATTGGATTTATGTTAAAAAAAAATCCAATTTTTTATAGAATTCATTATATGCTCTAAAACTTGGTTTCCACGATAGAAAAATGCTTGTTGACAAATTATTTTGCACCATCAGTTCCCTGTGAATCTATTTTATAAGTATTATTAGTGATAATTATGAAGGTCAGTGAGGGTGTCCTTTTTTTTTTTTTTTTTTTTTTCTTTCAACGATTGCACAATATATCAGAGTCAATCAAATTGAAACCTTAAAAATCTTTTTATAAATATTAACTAAGTAAACTAGAATTTTTTTTGTGTTGTCTCCCTCATGCTGAAAAGTGAGTTCTACAATGCTTACAATGGGCTTGATTTTTTTTTTAAATACAATTATTTTTTTTATTGGTTGTGCAATCAATCATGCACCATTCATGAACCTCTTCATTCCATCAAAATTCTCCCATCATTTCATTCACTTAGTGATGTCTTTTTTTCATTATTATTGCTTAAACAACAGCAATAATACTCCGGTATCACAATTCTATTTTTGAGGATATTAGATGAGGAACATCTTCCACAATACCATTCTTTTAATTTTTTTACTTTCCTCATGCACTTATTGCTGTAACAAATTTGTATTATCCTATTTCACTTTCATTTAATCATTAATATCTATAAGTTTACTTTTTCAATTGTCAAAAAGGTTTTATAATTCTGCTCTTTTTGAGCTTTTCTCCAACAGAATGTTATCTTTATACTGCTACTATGAAAAAGTGCATTTTTATATGTCCTTTTGCTACATACCAGGGATTCCTTACATTATTAACAATAATGTAGTAGACTTGCAAGACACTAGTTTAAAATTTCAAAATTTTCTGAAATATCTATGGTTTTAATTTCACTAGCCCTTGAGTGTATGCAAGTAATCTTTGTTGTTTTAAAAATATATTAAAGGGGGGTAATAAAAGGTTTCCAATACAAGCATTATAGATTTTTTGTAGTTTTTAATCGTAATTACCAATGTTAACTTTATTAATTGTAATTCTAAACTAAAACTAAAATTTTGTGATAACTATTAATTTATATTTTCAATTGAATATTTAAGAAATTTTTATTAGTGTTCTTTAATATATTTATCTGTACAAATGATAGATGAATCATTCTGAAGTTAAAGAATTGCATTAAGAAATTTGATTATAAGACATTGCATATTGTTATCTTAAACTATTTGAAGATGAATTATATTTTTCAATAAAAAAAACTCCCTATAAAGTTATCAATTATTTTACCAATATTAGAATGTTTAATATATATACATTTAATTTAGGTACAAGATACATTTGGAGCTTTAGATTTAGGTGGTGCATCAACTCAATATGCCTATGCAGAAAAAAAAGGGGCAAAAAAAAATTTGTCTACTGTTAAGGAACTTAAACTCTATGGTCAGGAATATATGGTAGCTTCTGAAAGTTTCCTTTGCTTTGGCTATTATGAGGCACTGGATCGTTCTGAAGCTATTATGTTAATGGTAAATATTAATTTATTTTAAGGAAAAATACAAAGTATCAATATGATAAATAGTATTAAAAGTTTTGTTATTTCATTTTAGTATCTATAATTTGTAATGAAAATATTTCTCAGAAATGTCTAAGTTTATTGATCTGCATAAATTAATGAAGAATTTGAAAAGTAATGTGTAATTTGTTATTTCATTCAAATCATAATGATCATCATAAAATATACTCTGGTAGCAGGTAAAGACAGTGCTTTAATGTAAAATATAAAGCTGATATGTATAATTAGACTTTTTTAATAAATGCTTTTAACATGAGCTAAATACATTAAGGGTCATCTAATCTTAATTTTTCTTATTTTTTCAAAGTTTGAGGCAATTGAATTAGCCCCAAAATAAAAATTGCTCAAATTTCTTAAGTAATGTTTTTATATCAAAAGCAACAAAATAAGAAGATGAGATTTGTGAAATTTTTAACTCCACCTTACTTTTTAATCATAAATATGGAATTAAACTAATATTTTTTTTAATTAGAAGAACAAATTTTTTAACATAAATTTAAATTAGCTCAATGAACAATTATTTAATTAAAACTTTAAAATTATGTAGATCATATTTGAAAAAAAAAAAAAGACAAGTAATTAAGAAATGTGTAATCCAAATACTAATTTTTTAAACAGTTTTTTTTTTTTAGGAAAGTTCAAAATTTTAAGTATTGTAATTCTGCTTTTCAATAGATAAATGAAAGGGAAACACTTGCAGATCCATGTCTTCCAATAGGTTTTAACCGAACCCTAGAAGCCAAATCATTCTCTGAAAAACCCTGTGTTAACAACAAACATTTTAGTCAGTGGTTGCAAAATGATTCCAGTATAGTAAGTTAAATTCTTTGTATATTCTTAACCCTTAACAATTTCAGTTAATTTATTAATCTTGGTAATTCACATCTATATGCTTTAGGAAAAAAGCTTAATAATCCTCCTCTTCCTTCAGCTTTAAAGTAATTCAATACAAGAAAAGTAATTCAGTACAAAATATTAATAATAATAATAAGTAATTGTAAAATGTAATATTTCTTAGCTGTTTTGTACTGGTTAAAAATTAAAAACTGTCAGTAAATTTTTTTTAATTACCTTGACATTTCTAAATCTTGGATAAAAATATTTACTTGAATATAAAAAGAGAGAGAGGTAATGTTCAAAATAGTTTAATTCTTAGTAGCAGAAATTTATTTTGCAGTTATCACTTATCACTACGTGCTGTACTGAATTTTTTTTTCTATTTAATTTTATATTTTTAAAATATTTAAATGAGTTTCATAATTTGTTTTTATAAAATTAAAGAAATGAAGTACTTATTATGTACCATTGTTCAAAGGTTAATTTCATGTAATCTTTATTGTTGGTGAATTTTGTAGATGAAATAGGTATTTAAAGTAACTCAATCTTTATTGTATTATTTATGTAAAAGTTTATATTTCTAGAGTCAGTTGTTTATCACTGGGGCAAGTAATTATACTTTGTGTAAGAAAAATGTGGAACTTGTATTAGATGAAATGAAGTGTGAAGATTTTGGTTTTAATCAATGTCTCAAAGCTCCCAAATTAGGTCCTTTAGATACTAAGTTTATGGTAAGTTTTGGATTCTTATTTTGTTTACTAACTGAAGTTTACTTTTTTACCCATATAAATTATTCTAAACTAATAAGTATATTTATTTTTAGGCATTTTCTGGCTTTTATTATGTTGTCAAGTTTTTAAATGCTACCAGGTCTTTAGAAGATTTTATTGCTGCTACAAATGATTGGTGTAGTCTTACATGGAACGAGGTAGACAATAATGCTCATTAAAAAAATGCTTGAATTACTTAAAAACTAAAGAGAAATTTAACCGTATCAGAATTTAAATGTAGTTACTTCTCTTCAGAATAATTTTTGAATCTAAAAATTCAGAATGTTTTAAATGCATTTACTTAAATTTTCTATCGTTCTGTATTTAGGTATAAAATACTATATGTAAAGTGTTATGCAAGTGACTGATAAATTATTGATTTAAATCGTGTGATTTTAAATTTTATGTGTAGTTATCATTTATTGAGATCCATATTATTATTTTATCAAAAAAAAGTTATTCAAATAACTATCATTTAAATTAGCTATTTTAATAATAAGTTAATTTGATCTGTTGATTTGTTTCTATTGATTCTTGCATATCATTACTGTTGCATTAATAATTATTTTAAATTTTCTTAGATTCAGCAAAAAGTGTCTAAATCTGAACTACATTATGTTTCAAAATATTGTTTTGCTGCTATTTATATAATTGAACTTCTTACCTCCAAATATGGATTTGATTCCTCAACATGGGCAAATATTGAATTTATAAATCAGGTGATATATTTTTTGCTTTTTTTAATGAATACTTTTCTTGTATATAAAAATGAGAACATTTATTTCAATGTATAAGAATTTTAAAAAAAATTATGTATTATACTTTATATAATATGTGGACACAATGTCTGTTGTGATAAATTTTTTTTAAAATTAGTTAGATTCATATTTCTTAGTATAATGATTTTCAATTCTTTAAACAATTTAATTCTGGTATAATTTTTATTCACAATTTCTTAAAACTAATTTATTTTTGGCGTATTACGTTTTACATATATGTTTAGTAAATTTTTTATTTACTATTATTAATTACTTAGTAAAATGTAGTATTTTATGATTTCATGAAGAGTTATGTGTTGCTCTTTAACATATAAATTTAAGAGTAAGTTGTATTTTGTAGGGTACCAAAAAAGTATTAATATACTTATGGAAGTTTAATTTTAAAACATACAAAATATATGTGAAATATGAATACAAAAAATCCTTAGTTTTAGTTGAATGCTTTGGCAAGAAAACTGGTTAACTGAATTGAATTATGAATTATCAAAACTAGATTGTATGAACAACTTGAATAGAAATACCAGTTTTATAAAATACCAATACTTTCTGTAATATTATGGCAATTGGGACATTTAGGATAATTATCTAGAACATCCCTATAGCTCAAAGGCTTTACACCAAATAATTTGTTTATTCAGGACTTAAAAATGTATAAACATGTAAGGGGTCTCATTCCATCGCATATATGCAATCCCTTATCTTGTCATGAAAATGATTACTTTGTTATAACAATTTAATATCATTCGTATAAAAGCATTCTGTATCATTAATTTTAATATCTGCCAGAGACTTTTTAGTTTTTAAATTTAGATACCTTAATCAAATTACTTACATTTTGACTTGAATATAGAGAAAAGCATTTAAATTTTGCGTACTATAAGAGATAATACTTTGGTATTTAATAACATTTTATTCTTAATGACTTTTTATTGCAAGTACAATCTTCTATTTACAGTTATTTATATACAATTTTAGTGTTTCAAAATTTAAGATTTCTTATCTTCTTAAAAGAAAAATTATGTTAGTCTTATTGATAACCATAAATAAAACCATAATTTTAAGGGTTAATTTATTTTGTTGAAAATTAAATTTGGACTGCCAAACTTGTAAAAGGCTATTTTGGATTAGCATAGAAAAAAGATCTTATAGAAGTTATTCTATTAAGAAAAAAAATTAATTATTCTTAATGAAGCATTTTTATGCTTAAAATGTACAATTTTTTTTTGCTTGTCTTAAGCTATTTTTATAAGGCATATTAATTTGATGTTATTTTTATAAAATATATGTGTTTTTTGTAAGCATATTTAGAGTAAAAGAATGTGAGTGCATATGTTACATGGGTAAAATTGAACATTTTTCCGAACTCCCCACCTCTGTCTTAAAGTGTTGCACAACTTTATTTCGTATTTGTATCTTATAGCGGGAGGGCAGTCAATTTAGATATATTGTAAATTTTTTAGGGATAAGAAAGTTAAATTCCATCGTAATATGTTAAATATATTTGGAAATTTTAGGTTGGAGGTGCAGATATTGGTTGGACACTAGGATATATGATAAAAGCTACAAATGATATACCTGAAGAATCCCCTTCCCCTCCTGTAATTGCACTTGGAATATTTGTTCCTTTGGTAATTGTTAGTGTTGTTATGATAATTGTTGCTGTTTTAATTCTTCATAATCATTTTAAACGATACATTCATCATGGCCATGAAAAGCTGATTGAAGCTATTTGAAGAGGAAAAGTATACTAATTTTTAAAGAGATCAAATTCAAAATTAACAACCCATTTAATTTGAATTAAATATTTTATATTTACATTTATTATTTGCTCAATTTTTTTTTATTAAAGTTTAAAAATTTAACTGTTTAAATTTTTTATTAATACTAATTGGTTTTTGAATTTCAAACAAAAGTTTAAATGTGATAGTGATTTTTTTTTTGTATTATTTTTATTTGTCCAATTTTGGCTTGTTTATTTTTTATACTATACTCTAGGTATAGAAAATGTGATTTATTGTTGTGTTTTAATTGTTCTGCTTAAGTTGTTTAAAATTAACTTATTTTTCCAGTTTAGTGATGTTTTGTATTATATTGTTGACTTCACTTATCTATACTTGATTTGTAAAGTTACTATTGTTGTTTTGACAATTTTATTTTTATTGAGTTGTGTATATTTCTTGTCTGAAAACGACAATAAAGAATCTTTTGGAATAAGTGACATTATTAAAAATTTTATTCTCATGATCTTTTATATTTGTTATAATATCATTAAATTCAAAACAGAATAGTTTAATAAAATAAATAAATCTAACTAAAATTTATTACAACTGTTTCATGAAATTTGCTTAGTAAAATTTAAAAACATACAAAAAATATAGAAATTTCAAATTATTCTTACTATTATTAATTATTTATTCTAACTGGTTGTTTAAGTATGCTGCTCAACTAGAAAAATAGAGGATATTTGAGTTGATTTGTTTTGGATGATAGAATTGCCAAATTTCTTAAAACAATGTATGAATATGTTAATAATAGATGAAAAATAATTCAGATTCTGATGATGGCTTTGGAAGTAGTATTTTAATCGTTTCAAATTTTATATAGAAAGACATATCTATTTTGGATAACAAACTTTTTTTGGCTACTAATTTAATTTTTTGTTTATATTTAATTTATTAATTTAAAAAAAGAAATATATATATTTTTTAATTTCAAATATATGAATGAACAATCTGATATGTATGACTAAAATTAATAAAAAATTATTTTATCAGTAAAACTAAATAACTAAATTTGAAAAATCTTAATAGTGAAAACTCTTCTTTCATATTACAGAAATGCTTATAGCTGTATAATTGTAGAAACAATTTTCAGCTTTGAAATAATTAATTATATGCTCTTATATATTTTACAATGTAGTTTGCATATATAATTTCATTTTTTTATTTTGTAAACAATCATAGTAAAAACATGAGAGTTTAACAACTTAAATACTTCATATTTTTTCTGGATGTCATTTAATAAAATATTTATGCCATTGATATATCCTGGCTTCTTCAAATGGAGAATTTTGCCCTATAGAAGTTTTTTAATAAAACTTTTTTGGCTCTATTTATTAATTTAAGAACATAAATTTTGAACTTGCATTTTCACAATTATTTATAGATAACATTATTGATAGTGAGTATTTATTGCAGAACTGTAAAATATTGTATGAGAGACATAATTTAAATTTATTGCAAATCATACTCGTCAGTCAGCCTTTTTGGATTTAATTTTTACTTGTAAAAAGATGCCAACTCATATGTTTAAAATATCTATTTTAATACATTTCAAATATTTACTTATGATTATCTTTAGTAATTTCTTTTAAGCAGACTTGATTGGCACAATATCTTTCTTTTATCCAGCATTCAAACAGATGAATGATGCATTTCAAAAAGCAAAAATTGCAAAAATAAAATTTAATCAATTACTGAAAGATAGTTAAATAGTTGATAATAATGTTATGCTTTGAAACAGTAATATAAATTTGTCTGAGTTTTGTCAGTTGCTTTCTCATAATATAAAATATATTTATATTTCCTTTCTTGGTAGCATAATTGATAGATAATTATTACAAATAAAAGAGCATATAGAGTTTGCTTCCAAAATTGTTCACTGTATACTAGTATAATTTGTGCAAAATTAGAAATCCAAAAATGTATTGTTGCGTTGACATTTTAAAATGAATATTTATTGGGATAAAGGACACAGTAAAAATACTTATGTCCATAAATTAAGGATAATTCAGAATCACACAGAAATTGAATTTTAAAATAAAAATTTCACCTGTAGAATTATCACACACATATTGAAGAAGAATATGCAAATTACAGGAAACCACCAGATGGCTCGG